>JADRCH010000007.1:25218637-25297492 GCA_019843965.1 Rhynchomys soricoides | reverse complement strand
AGAGAGAGAGAGAGAGAGAGAGAGAGAGAATGTGTGTGTGTGTGTGTGTGTGCAGGTCTGTGTGTCTTTGTGTGTCTGTGTCTGTATGTGTGTCTCTGTGTGTGTGTGTACATTTGTGTATTTCTTTGTATGTCTATGTGCACATGACTTAAGAAGTGAGAAATTTTTAGTGAACTCATAATCATTTAACAATATTTCTATATTATCAGAGATTTGCCCTAATAGTGAGAGTGGGCTCAGATAATTTTAATAGAAGTCCTACCAAGCACACAAATCCTGTGTTATTTAAAATAATACACTAGTAAGTGTATTGGCACTGCATGACTTATGAGAGCTGGCATCATGCTGATAGTAGGGAAAAAATAAAAGAAACAAAGAAAACTACAGACCAATTGACAGAAAATACATATGAAAACATAAATAGTGACAGAATATAACAGCAAATTTTTTACTAAAATTTTTTGTACAATATATTTTGATCATGTTTTCCCTTTCACAATTCAACCCAGATCCTCCTTACCTCCTTACTTACCCAACTTTATGTTCTTATCTCTTTCTCTCAAAAAAGAAAAAAAGAAAATCAAAACAAACAACAACAACAAAAGCCAAGACAGAACAAGTACACACACACAAACATAAACCATGAAGTTTGTTTTGCATTGGCCACCTACTAGGCATGAGACCTGCCTTATAGTGTAGTTGATGTACCCAGAGATACTCTATTGAAGAAAATTGATTTTTCCTTTCCCAGTAGGTAACAATTGCAAATATCTTCTTTTTAAAATATTATTTATTTTTATGTGCATTGGTGTGTTGTCTACATGAAAGTCTGACAGAAAGTATTATATTCCTCTAGAATTGAAGTTACAGGCAATTGTAAGTGTTGGACTTGGAAGTCCAAACTCCTAAGGGAACAGAGACTGAGAACGATGCAATAAGCACGAGGTCTATTGAATCCAGTGCACTGGGGCCACCCTACCAGCAGGGCAATGGTGATAATTGATGAATAAGGTACACACATTTTACATATTTTTCTGGGGCAGAGCTTGGCAATGGTATGGAAGGGTGGTCCCACATTGATGGTTCATTTTGACCTTTTACATGATTGGAGGCCCACAGTGGTAATGTCAGCCTGTGACCACCCACCTGTGGCTTCAGCCTGTCCTTGACAACAGAGAATTCTGTCCATTGTGTGGGGCCTGAGGCATATCTGCACTTGGCCCAGCTTTCTCATTTTATAACGGTTATCTTTGGCCCTTTCGACTGTCTGGAATGTTTCCTGGCCTGGCTCATTGGCCGCCTTTTGTCTCTCAAGGCCTCACATTAGCTGCTATGTGGGGACTAGGAATTGAATCTGGATCCTCTGGAAGAGCACCCAGCATTCTTAATCACTGAACCGTCTCTCCAGCAATATCTTCTTGGCTAGAGGCAGGACCCCCAAGTCTACCTCTCCCTTTCAGTGTTGAGAATCAGCCTAGCTTGAATCTGTGTAGGCCCTGCACATGTTGCCACAGTCTATGTGAAATCATATGTGCATCAATACTATCATGTCCATTTCCTTAAAGTCAACCATTATCTCCTCTGACTCTTACAATCTTTCCACCTCCCTAAGCCTTGAAGGGAGAAGTTTGATAAAGGAATCCTATTTAGTACTGAGTGCTCCAATGTTTCCCACTCTCTACATATTGTCCAGCTGTTGGTCTCTCTGTTAATTCCCACATTTTTAACTATGCATTATAATCAAGTTGAGGTTATCCTAATTAGGTAAGAATGTCTCCATATTATCTGTTAACTCACCATATTGTCAAGCTAAAAGAAAAACATAAAACCATCGATTACAAGAATATTCAATAAAGCAACATTTTGTGACTCAGAAACAGAATATACTAACAAGGTAGAAGCAGACAACTGACATGGTAAAGAGTCAGAAACTTCTAAGAAATGTTATATTGAAAGCATATCGGACATGTTGGATAAAAAGCATGTTTATTACATGTTGGAGCATCTTCTGGGTATATGCCCAGGAGTGGAATAGCTGGGTCCTCAGGTAGGATTATGTTCATTTTTCTGAGGGTCTGCCAAACTGATTTCCAGAGAGGTTGTATCAACTTGCATTTCCACCAGCAATGGAGGAGTGTTCCTCTTTCTCCATATCCTCGCCAACATCTGCTGTCACCTGAGTTTTTGATCTTAGCCATTCTGACTGGTGTGAGGTGAAATCTCAGGGTTGTTTTGATTTGCATTTCCCTAATGACTAAGGATGTTGAACATTTCTTTAGGTGCTTCTCAGCCACTCAAGTTTCCTCAGTTGAGAATTCTCTGTTTAGCTCTCTTCCCCATTTTTTGATAGGATTATTTGGATCTCTGGAGTCTAGCTTCTTGAGTTCTTTGTATACATTGGATACTAGCCCTCTGTCAGATGTAAGATTGGTAAAGATATTTTCCCAATCTGTAGGTTGCCGTTTTGTCCTATTTACAGTGTCCTTTGCCTTACAGAAGCTTAATAATTTCATGAGGTCCCATTTGTCAATTCTTGATCTTAGAGCACAAGCCATTGGTATTCTGTTCAGGAACTTTTCCCCTGTGCCCATGTGTTAGAGACTTTTCCCCACTTTCTCTTCTATTAGATTCAGTGTATACACATGGAGGGACCCATGGTGCTGGCCACATATGTGGCAGAGGAGGATCTTGTTAGCCATCAGGGAGAGGAGAGGCCCTTGGGCCAGAGGGTGTTAAATGCCCCAATATAGGAGAATGCCAAGGAGGAAAGATGAGAGTGGGTGGGTGGGGGAATACCACCATAGAGGCAGGGAGAGGGGGAGGGAATGGGGAGATTCCAAAAGGGAGATCTGGAAAGAAGGAAACATTTGAAATGTAAATAAAGTATCAAAAAAAAAAAGAAAGAAAGAAACAAAGAAACAAAGAAACAAAGAAAGCAAGCAAGCATATGGACTAGAGAGATAAAGAAAATTTGTTCCACTGTCATTTTTGTATTGGAGATTATAGTCAAAGCAAGAAGACCAAGAGAAAATAGTCTGTAAGGATCAAAAATACTGAAGGTTCTGTGTTCAACATTTTATCTATGGAAGCATGAGAGAACAGGGAGAAGGTATAAAAAAGAGCAGAACTATATCAAAGCCTACAAAGTCAGACAATATCACATTGGAAATGATGGGTAAATCAAGTTGTCAGTTCCTAGACAGAGATTTGTGCTGGCTGGAGACACTCCCCATTGCAAATGTTTAGCAAACAATATAAAAGAAGCTTTTTTCTTTTCTTCTTTTGTCTTCTAATGCATATAATACTTTTCATAGAATACATCCCCACTGAATTTCCCCTCCCAATCCTTCTCCCTCTCCTCTCCCCTAGACCTGCTCCTTCACCATTTCCCTCAGAAAAGGGCCAGCCTACCACAAATATCAACTATACATGACAGACCAAGCTGCAATAAAGAGTAGGCACATATGCTTACATTAAGGCTGGATGAGGTAACTCAATAGGAAGAAAAGGGCCCCAAAAGCAGGCCCCAAAAGAATTTTTTTTTTCAGGAAATGCCCACTCCTACTATTAGGAGTTCCACAAGAAAACCAAGCTACACAACTGTAACATATACAGGAAACTTGATCAGACCCATATGTTGTATGTAGTTTTAAAAATCTCTCTACTGCTTTTGTCCACCATGGCCATGCTATCAGCCCCTCCCAGCTCCCTTTTGTTCCACCCAGTTTAGCTGCCAGTCCTAACCCAGTCTCTGTCTCTACCTGCCTCCACTCTGAGGGTCTCACTACCAGCTCCCACCTTGAATCCGTGGACAAAAGACACAAAGACAGCTCTGTTACTTTACAATTTTCCCACTAGGCACAATTGCTGGGTGCAGATACATTCTGCCTGGAAAAACATGCCCTTACCAAATTATTATCTCTATCTCTCCTTCACATCCCTGGCAACCCACCTGTAGTGGAGGCTGTAGGCTCTAGCTAGCCCCCAAGGCCTTACATGATTGCTGCTTCTGTCCCTTTTTCTCCAAGACATGGCAGAAAAGCCCCCTCTCCTTCGTTGTGTCTGCCTTTTCCTTCTGGGACCCATAAGGCCCACCTGTATCTTCTGCCCAGAAATTGGCCTCTGGCCTTCTTTATTGACAAAAGAACCAATCAGAGAATGGGATTTTAACCTTAGGACCTCCCTCTACACTCATACAGTCTCCCTGATGGTCAGTTCAGCCTCTCTGAGTCCCTTTGAGCTCTGGTTAATTGATTCTGTGGGCCATGTTCTTGTGGTATCCTTTACCCATCTGGCTCCTATAATCCTTCCTCCCCCTCTTCCACAAGATTCCCTGAGCTTCACCAAAAGTTGGCTGTGAATCTTCTCCATTCAGTTGCTGAATGAAACATTTCTGATGATTATGCTAGGCTCTATTACATATACCAAAGTTATCATTAGGTATCATTTCATTGAACTATTTTATTTTATTTTACTTTATTTTATTTTATTTTATTTTATTTTATTTTATTTTATTTTATTTTATGTTTTACCAGTAGTGTTTGGTTCTATCCTGGGTCTCTGGTTCCTGGCCTTCTAGGCAGTGTCAGAAATGGGCTCCCTCCCATGATATGGGTCTCAGGTTGGATCAGTCATTTGTTGGCCATCCCAAAAGTTCTGCACCATATTTGTCATATCTTACAGGCAGGACAAATTGTAGGTTGAAGGTTTTAGGACAAGGTTGGTGTCACACTACATCCACTGGAAGGCTTGCCTTGTTATAGAAGATGGCTGCTTTAGGCTTCATATCCCCCATTACTACACATTTTTGTTAGGGTCACACTCTTAGATTCCTGGGACTTTCCATTGCACTAGGTTTCTAACTCACCCCAGAAATGCCCCCTCAATTCCAGTCATCTCTCCCAGTACTCTCTTCTTCCACCCCCACTTCCTCTTGTTCCCATCCTCACCCATACCCAGTCCACCTGCAAAATCTGTTCTAGTTCCTCTTCCAAGGATACCTCACTCTGGATGACTATTTTTCTAGTTCCATTCATTTGTAAATTTCATGATGTTATTTTTTAACAGCTGAGTAACACTTCATTGTATAAATATACCACATTTTCTTTATCCATTCTTCAGTTGGAGGACATCTAGGTTGTTTCCAGTTTCCAGTTTCTGGATATCATGAATAAAACTGCCATGAACATAGTTGAGCAAATCTCCTTGTGCTAAGGTGAAGCATCCTTTGGGTACATGCCAAGGAGTGATATAACTGGGTCTAGAAGTAGATCTATTTCCTATTTTCTAAGAAGCTGCCAAATTGTTTCCCAAAGTGGCTGTACAAATTTGCACTACTGTCAGCAATGTCAGGATTGTTCCTCTTGCTCCGCATCCTCTCCAGCATTAGCTGTCAATTGTGATTTTGATCAAACTCATTCTGACAGGTATAAAATAGAATCTCAAACTCATTTTGATTTGCATTTCCCTGATGCCTAAGGATGTCTTTAAATGTTTCTCAGATGTTGAGATTTCTCTGTTGAGAATTCTTTGTTTAGATCTATACTCCATTTTTAAATTGAATTATTTGGTTTGCTGATGTCTACTTTATTGAGTGTTTTATATATTTTAGATATTAAGTCTCTATCAGATGTGGACTTGGTAAAACTATTTTTCCATTCTATAGACTGCTGCTTTGTCCTTTGGATGGTGGTTTTTGCCTTGTAGAAGATTTTCAGTTTCATGAGGTCCTATTTATTAATTGCTGATCTTAGTGCTTGTGCCATTAGTGTTCTATTCAGGATACTATTTCCTGTGCCAATGTGTTCACAGATAATCCCCTCTTTCTCTTCTATCAGATTCTTCTATTTGGTTTTATATTGAGGTCTTTGATCCATGTGGACTTGAGTTTTATGCAGAGTGATACATATCTATTTGCATTATTCTACAAGCTGCCATCCAGTTATACCAACACCATTTGTAGAAAATGTTTTCTTTCTTAAATTGTCTATTTATGGCTTCTTTATCAAAAATAAGGTGCTCATAGATGTATGGACTTAGGTCTGGGTCTTCAATTCAATTCTATTGATCAACCTGGTATTGATATACCAATACTATGAGTTATTTATTACTATAGGTATGTAGTATAGCTTAAAATCAAGTATGGTGATACCTCCAGAAGTTCCTTTATTGTGGAGAATTATTTTAACTATCCTGGTTTTTTTTCCATATGGAGTATTGTTCTTTAGAGGTCTATAAAGAAGTGTGTTGGCATTTTGATGAGGATTGTGTTGAGTCTATAAATCGCTTTGGTAAGATGGACATTTTTACTATGTTAATCCTGGTGATCCATGAGCATGGTAGATCTTTCCATCTTCTGACATTTTCTTCAGTTTCTTTCTTCAGATATTTGAAGTTATTATCATACAGATCATTCACTTGGTTGGTTAGAGTTATCCCAAGATATTTTATACTATTTGTCACGATTCTAAAGGGTGTTCTTTCCCTGATTTGCCATTTATATATAGGAGGGCTACTGACTTTTTTTTTTTTTTTTAAGTTAACCTGTGTCAAGACACTTTGATGAATGTGTTTCTCAGTCATAGCAGTTCCCTGGTAGAATTTTTGGTAGTTGCTTATGCATACTATCATTATCATCTGTGAATAGTTATTATTTTACTTATTTCTCAATTTGTCTGCCCTTGATCAACTTTAATTGTCTTATTTCTCTATCTAGAACTCAAGTTCTATATTGAATAGATATGTACCAAGTGAGCAGATGTCTTAACAGTTAAGGTTTTACTGCTGTAAACAGATACCATGACCAAGGCAAGACCAAAGGACAACATTTAATTGGGGCTGGCTTACAGATTCAGAGGTTTAGTCCATTATCATCAAGTCAGGAACATGACAGCATCCAGGCAGGCATGGCACAGGAGGAGCTGAGAATTCTACATCTTCATCTGAAGGCTGCTAGCAGAATACTGGCTTCCAGGAAGCTAGGATGAGGGTCTTAAAGTCGACACCCACAGTGACACATCTACTCCAACAAGGCCACACTTACTCTAACAGGGCCATACCGTCTAATAGTACCACTCCCTGGGCCAAGCATATATAAACCATAACAGCAGCCTTGTCTTGTTTGTAAGTTTAGTGGAATTGCTTTGAGTTTCTCTCCATGTAATTTGATGTTGGCTTTAGGCTTACTATAAATTGCCTTTATTGTGTTTAGCTTTGTCTCCCTGATGTCTCAATGACTTTTATCATGAAGGGCTGTTGGATTTTGTCCAAATATTTTTCAGTATCTAATGAGATAATCAAGGATTTTTTTCTTTCAGTTTGCTTATATGGTGGACCACATTGACGTATTTTCCTATGTTGAACAATCCTTGCATCTCTGGGATGAAGCCTACTTGATCATGATAGATAATGTTCTTAATGTGTTCTTAAATTTGGATTGTGAGTATTAATTGAGTATTTTTGCATCAATGTTCATGAGGGAAATTGATGTGTAATTCTCTTTCTTTGTTGAATTTTTGTGTGGTTTGTGTATCAGAGTGACTATGGCTTTATAAAATGAATTTGTCAGTGTTTCTTCTGATTCTATTTTGTATAATAATTTGAGGAGTGTTAGCATTATCACTTTTTTGAAAGTCTAGTAGAATTCTGTGCTAAAACCATCTGGCTCTGGGCTTTTTGGTTGGGTGACTTCTAATGGCTGCTTCTATTTCCTTAGGGGCTATTTAAATTGTTTATCTGATCTTGATTTAACTTTGGTAAGTGGTATCTATCAAGAAAATTGTCCATTTTTTTTACATTGTCCAATTTTGTGGTGTACAAATTTTTGAAATATGACCTAATGATTCTTTGGATTTCCATGATGTCCGTTATTATGTCCTTTTTCTGCTTTTGTTAATTTGGTTATTCTCTCCCTACCTTTTACTTAGTTTGGCTAAGGGTTTGTCTATCTTATTGATTTTCTCAAAGAACCAACTCTTCTTTATGTTGATTTTTGTATATTTTTTTTCTGTTTCTATTTTATTGATTTCAGGTCTATTTCATTATTTCCTGCCACCTACTCCTCTTGGGTTTGTTTTCTTCTTTTTGTACTAGAGCTTTCAACTGTGCTGTTAAGTTACTACTAAGAGATCTTTCTCCAATTTCATTATGAAGGCACTTACTGCTATGGATTCTTAGCACTGCTTTCATGTTTGGATATCTTATGCATTCATTTTCATTGAATTCTAGGAAGTATTTCTGTCTTGACCCAAGAGTCATTCAGTAGAGAGCTGTTCGGTTTCCATGAGTTTGTAAACTTTCTGTTGTTTTTGTTGTTGTTGAAATCCATCTTTAATCCATGAGCATCTGATAGGATACAGGGAGTTATTTAAATTCTCTTGTATCTGTTAAGACTTGCTTTGTGATTTAGATGTGGTAAATTTTGGAGAAAGTTCTGTGAGGTGCTGAGAAGAAGGTATATTTTGTTTGGGTGAAATGCTTTGTAGATATGTTAGGCTCATTTGGTTCATAATGTCTGTTAGCTCCATCATTTCTCTGTTCAGGTTTTGTCTGGATGACCTGTCCATTGGTGAGAGAGGTGTATTGAAGTTTCCCACTATTAACATGTGAGGTTCAACATGTGATTTAACCTTTAGTAATTTTTTAAAGATGTGATTGCCTTTGTCTTTGAAGCACAAATATTCAGATTGCCATCATTGTGAATTTTTTCCTTGGTGAGTATGAAGTGTCCTTTCCTATTTGTTTTTTATTAATTTTGGTTAATTTATTTGGTTAATTTGGTTAATTTTATTAATTTTGAGTTTTCCATGGAATATCTTGTTTTCTCCATCTTTGGTGATTGAAATTTTTGCTGGGTATAGTAGTTTGGGCTGGCATCTGTGGTGTCTTTGAATCTACAAGACTTTTATTCAGGCCTTTGTGGCTTTTAGAGTCTCTGTTGAGAAGTTGGGTTTGATTCTGATATGTCTCTGCCTTTATATGTTATTTGGTCTTTTCCCCTTGCAGCTTTTAATATTCTTTCATTGTTCTGTATGTATAGCAATTTGATTATTATGTGGGGGGAGCACTTTCTTTTCTAGTCCAATCCATTTGGTGCTCTGTAAGCTCCCTGTACCTTTGTAGACATGTCCTTCATAAGGTTATAAAATTTATCTTCTATGGTTTTGTTAAAGATATTTTCGGGGGGGGGGGGCTGGAGAGATAGCTCAGAGGTTAAGACTGCTCTTGCAGAGGTCCTGAGTTCAATTCTCAGCAGTCACATGGTGGCTCACAACCATCTGTAATGAGATCTGATGCCCTCTTCTGGTGTGTCAGAAGACAGCTACAGTGTACTCATATAAATATAATAAACAAATAAATCTTTTTAAAAAATATATTTTCTGGGTCTTCAAGCTATGATTCTTCTCCTTTTTCTATTCCTATTATTCATAGATTTAGACTTTTCATAGTATCCCAGATTTCCTGGATGTTTTGTGTCAGTAATTCTTTAGATTTAACATTTTCTTTGAATATTGTATCAATTTCTTCTATTGTACTTTAACACCTAAGATTCTCTCTTCTCTCTCTTACATTCTGTTGGTGATGCTTGAGTTTATAGCTCCTGTATGTTTACCTAAAATTTTTATCTCCAGAATTCCCTCGGTCTGTGTTTTCTTTATTGCTTCTATTTCCATTTCCAGGTCTTGAGCAGTTGTATTCATTTGTTTCACCTGTTTGTTTATTTTCCTAGATTTCCTTCAGAGATTTTTTTCCTCTTTAAGGATCTCAATCATCTTCATAAAGTTGATTTTAAGGTCATTTTCTAGTGTTTCAACTGTATTAGAATATTCAAGGTTTACTGTATTAGGAAATCTGGTAGTACCATATTGCCCCAGCTATTGTTTATTGTTTATTTACTGTCATTTAGGCATCTGGATTTGAGATGAATATAGGTATAGCTGTCAATTTCTGTGTTTGTCTTTGTATATGGTTGTTTTGTTTCTTAGTTTCTGTTTCCTCTTTGGTCTTTTAGTCTTTGTGGACTGTATTTCTGACAGCTGGGGTTACCTGTGATCCACAGAGAATCTCCATTAGAGTTAAGCCCTGAAGTTCTGGAAGCTAGCAGTGACCTGAGGTGGGGCAAGAGCACAGCCTTGGGGACAGGCAGTGTGTTGGGAAGGGCTATCATTGGGTTGGGTCTTTGGAATTCAAACTAAGGGTATGGGAGGGTTCCAATGGAAGTCAAGTTTCTTACCTTGTTCTGATTGACATGGCCGGCACCTGAGCCACAAATATTCACCTGAGGTAGGGGTTAGGGAGGCCAGAAGAAGTTTTTGGAAAAGTTATTAAAGGATACTTTTACCTTCCAAAGTTATTAATAAATCTCCACATTTTAATTGAAATACCTATTATTAAAAAGACCTCAGTTCCTTCCATACTATAAGTCAGTAGATAAGTCAGTAGTTTGTATTTTATTTAATAGGCTGGTAATAATATTTACAGGGGGCTTCAAAATCATATATATCATATATATATACATACATAAATATATATATTAGAATGGTCAAGCAATTTTTGAAACACATAAAAGAAGATGATTTAGAATGGTGTAGTGGAGTAAGAAGAGAAATTTCAAGACACAGTCTAATGAGTACATGGAAATTTAATATATAATAAAGCCTGTTTGTTTTCCAAATCTTGATGAAATAAAAATGACTCATAACTGCCTGGTCAAAAAAAAGTTTAAGGTTCAGCAGTACAGGACTGAAATTCCAGCTACTCAAGAGGTCTAGGCAAGAGACTCACAAGTGGAAGATCTGACTAGACTGCAGATGGTTCAAGGCCAGGCTGAACAACCTAGTGAGACTCTGCCTCAAAATAAAAAGTGAAAACAGAGCTGAGAGTAACAGTTGCCTACTGTGTGCAAGGCCCTTTGAGCAGGTAACAAAGTCACATTCTAAAACATGTCTAAAACATGCCTGGAGAGATTAAGGGACTGA
Organism: Rhynchomys soricoides; assembly: GCA_019843965.1. Taxonomy (NCBI): domain Eukaryota; kingdom Metazoa; phylum Chordata; class Mammalia; order Rodentia; family Muridae; genus Rhynchomys; species Rhynchomys soricoides. The sequence continues at coordinate 25,286,516 of JADRCH010000007.1, read as the reverse complement.
GTGATTAAGAAAACTTGTTGAGGGTCTGACTCAGTTGTCAGTGCCTAAGTAAGACACATAGCCACCTGTAACTCCAGTTTCAGGGAGCCAAGGTCCACTTCTTGCCTCTTTGAGGCATATTTAGTAATGGCTTTACTAACAAGTCAGACTTGTCTTCTTGGTGAAGAAAGAAAAAAAGAAAGAAAGAAAGAAAGAAAGAAAGAAAGAAAGATTAGAAAAATGTGTAAAAATAAAAAGCCAAAAATAAATAAAATGAAATACTGATTAGACATTTTTAAATTGTCATGGAGTAAAAATATAAAATACTTAAAACAATATAAGTGCTTAATTTCCAATAAATACAGAGACAAGGTGTCTTCTTCAATGAGACAAATAAGGGATGTGTTTTAATCCATCACATTGTCACAAACTTAAATATAAAAATCTAGTGTAGGTGAGAGGTTTATAATAAAGACAACTTTCATATGCTATTTTGGAAATTACAAAATAATATTGTAATTGAATTTTAAAATTAAAACCCACTCACCACTCTCAATTGTAGGTTTTTTTTTAACTAAGAGACATAATTCACACTTGGATGCAAAGATACATGTCTACTGAAGTATGATTTATAACAGAAAATATGAGAGAAAGAAAATAAAGTCCCAGGAAGAGCGGTTCAACAGATTGCAAAGTGGTGTAGATGGCTTCTAAATCAACTGTCACACTAAAAACAATTAAAGTGCTTGGGGAAATATTTAAAATACTTTAAAGGCAAAAGAAGCTTCAAAATAATGAAGAAACGTGAAAGAGAAATTCTGAATGGCAAACATAGTAGCTCTTGCCCTGAGGGTATACATCGGAGCTAGAGGGAGTCTTTGTTAGTTCACTTTTACAGTCTGAGAAATGTCAAGACCCATCAAAATTGGGGAGACTAATAGAAATTTCTCATTCCATAAAGCTAAGGTCCCAAAGGGTTATAATCATAGAAAAAAAGAGAAACAAAACGTCCTACTGCTTACACCCAAGAGCTATTCCTCATATCAATTTATTGCTCAAATTCAGTCCCTAAGGTGACCTAAAGACAATTCTTAACTGTTTAATAATGTATTCCTGTTTCAAAACAAAACATTGCAGATGATTAACACAATTGTTATCAATTAAAATGAATACATAAAATAGTTTTTTTTTTCAAAATATGTATTTGGTTTCAAATTGTTCTGAACTGATAATATCTTCAGACACATTAGTTAAAGAAGTCACCTTCATGGTGCTTCAAGAATTTATATACATACATGTACATGTGCATCCTATTATCTTATAAGTTTTTCTTAGTGAAAAATCCATTAAGCACTGAAGAAAAAAAATGAAACATCACCAAAAGTGAGAAGTCTAAGCATCAGAAATGTACCTTGTGTTTATGACTTTTATGTTGCTGTAACCAAAACACCTAACAGAAACTATTTAAAAGAGGTAGCCTTAACATGGGCTTACAGCTTTACAAGTTTTTGTTTGTCATGTGCAGAAGACATGGAGTAGCTCAGGGCAGAACGAACACCAATGTGCCAGCAGACTTGGCTGGAACCATAGCTGGACTTCCCCTAGTGGCCTACTTCTGCCAGCTGGGATCCACTTCCTGGAGGTTCCACAACCTTCAAAATAATCCCACAAGATGGGGAGCAAGCATTTAAAATATGAGCACATGGAGTATGTTCCAGATCCAAAACATAAAAGATCTGCAAGAGGCAGGCATAGTAATGCATGCTTGTAAGTAAAGCACTTCAGAGCCAAGAGCAAGAGGGTCACAGGTTCAAGAGCAACCTGGGATACACAGAATAAACCTAAAAGTTCAAGGACAGCCTAGGCTATGCAAACAAGCGCATCACAAGTTCCAGTCCATCCCTGTGCACATAGAATGATCCTGAAAACCCAGCCCTTCAAATAATTTGAATATAAAAATTAATAATCAAGGAACAAAATATCCATGTTTTCCATGGCCAGAGTAAATATGTGTGAAACTTTTGTATAATAAATACAAAAAGAAGCAAGAATTTTTATTTTGCTTTGTTTTGTTTAATTGTACTTTTTTATATTGGATATTTTCTTTATTTACATTTCAAATGTTTTCCCCTTTCCAAGTCTCCTCTTTGGAAACCCCCTATCCCATCCCCCCTCCCCTGCCTCTATGAGGGTATTTTCTCCCACCCACTCCTGACTTCCTGCCCTGGCATTCCCCTACACTGGGGCATCGAACAACCTCAGGCCCAAGGGCCACTCCTCCCACTGATGTCCAACAAGGCCATCCTCTGCCACATATGCTGCTGGAGCCGTGGGTCCTTCCATGTGTACTCTTTGGTTGGTGGTCCAGTCCCCTGGAGCTCCGGAGGTGGGGGTAAGGGGCAGGAGCAAGATTTGAATGTGACTTTTCTACTTTGATTTCTGTGCTGTGATAAACAACATGACCAAAAGCAACTTGGGAAGAAAGGATTTACTTCAGCTCCTAGATAGTAGTCCATCATTAAGATAACTTAGGGCAAGAATTCAAGGCAGAAAACTGGAGACAATAGAGGAACCTTGACTGATGGCTATGTTTCTGGATAGTGTTCAGCTTTCTTACAGCATAGACATACCAGCTTATAGATAGTAATATCCAAAGTGGGCTGGGCCCTACTGCATCAATCATCAATCAAGACAATGTCTCACAGACAGGTGAGACACTCCTCAACTGAGAATCCCTCAGATTGTTCTAGGCTGTATCAATTAATATCTGAAGTTAACTAGAACAGTGGCTAAACAAAATTTCTAGACATAAGTACCACAATTAACATTTTAAACTCAAAACTTAGGTTTAACAGAAGAATAAACCCAACAAAAGACATAATGAATAAAAAAATAGAGAGAGATAGGTCATCCCCCAAAAAAACATCCAAAATAAAGAATGAGAGAGAGAGAGAGAGAGAGAGAGAGAGAGAGAGAGAGAAAGAGAGAGAGAGAACAGAAAAATGTGGACAACTTAGGAGATATGGAGACTAGACTCTAACATCTGACAAATCTGTGTTTCATAAGGAGAAGAGAGAAAAGATGGCAGAAAAAAGTACCTAAAGGGTAATAGTCAAGTGTTTCCCAATATTGCTGAAAATGGAAGTCTTTAAATACAAGATACAGAACATATCAAAAAGGTTAAATAAGTTCACATATACAAAGACACACACTATACACACACACACACACACACACACACACACACACTTGTAGTCAAACAGTGAATAAAAAAAGAAACTACCGAGAAATACCACCATCCACAATGGAAACCAAAAGTCAGCTTAATGATACCATTAATAAAACAAGAGGAAAAACAAGTGTAATTCCAGAATTTTATACTCAGAAAATAAGATTTTATAGTAAATCCTTCCCATGTGTTGCATGTGGCCTATAAATATAATAAAGTATATGTATGAAAAGAATTTTTCTCAGATATGTCATCAGGAAAAGGAGCACATGTGTCAGGAATTGCAGTATAACTCAATGTGTACAAAATAAAGACATTGTTTGCATATGTACTTTCATAGTGCAAATATTTTCAAGAAAAGGGCCTAGAAGGACCTGTAAAATAGTAAGTGATGGTTATTTCTCGGGGAATTTAACTTATCTTATTGAAACTCGGGAGAGGGGGCAAAAAGGGAAAAGCATATGTGGTTCAGCTCTAGGCTCCTTTATGCTCTTAATTTTAGACCAACCTATCTGCCTGACATACCCTCCTGCCCATTTCTCTCCTTCTTTCCCTTCACCCCTCCCCTCCCAGCACTGTGTGTGTGTGTGTGTGTGTGTGTGTGTGTGTGTGTGCGCGTGTGCACTCTGTCATGTGTAGAGACAAGAAGTCAGCATTGGGTATTATTCCTCAGGAACCAGCAACCATGATTTTAAGACAAGGCCTCTCACTAAGCTGGAGTTCATGGAGCAGGCTAGACTAGCTGTTCTGTTGGCCCCATGGACTCCCCCCCCCCCCCCCCCCCCGTTTCCAGCATCAACAGCACTGGGTCTAGAAAGCAGGTATCAAACTCAGGCCCTCATGTTTGCAAGGTAGTCTTGTTACCTGCTAAGTACCCCAGTATGTCTGTTTCTCCTTTCTCCAGTTAACAAGCACCATACCAGGCTGACTTGCACTGTGCATAGACCACAGGTAGGCCTATAGCACCCAATTGTTACATCCTTCTGAATGAACAGTTACCTCAAGATGGCCAAGCAGCATGTTTCCTGCTTAGGCCCTGAGCTCAGATAACATTTTCCAATCCTGGTTTGTCAGAGATGCACTTCATATTCTGATCCTAATCTGATTGCTGTAGATTTTTTGATAGGTTCATAACTAAACGGGAGGTGGATATGAATCACTGCCACTTCAGCAATAAGGGTATATTTGTAAATTAACTTGGAGAGTCCACATCTATAGTATCATTTGAAAATACAGTCAAAGCTGTTCTTAGTTAAAATTAAGCAGCTTGCCTCTGCTTAGTTTAACAAAGAGATATTAAAACCTACTGTATCCAGCAAAGCACTACTTTTAGTATAATTTTAGCAAATAAAATAAAGTTCAGTCTTGAAAGCCATTAAAATGGGGGAAGGGCATGCAGCAGGCAACAAACTAAAGCAAACAGAGAGATGAGTGCTCAGACAGTATCTGTGATTGTTAATGTTTGTTATCAACATGGTGAAACTTAAGATAGCCATGAATATGTACCTCTGAATGGAGTCTCTGAGAGCATTTCCAGGAAAACTTGATTGTTCTGGGAAGATTCATCCATCTTACATCCCAGTGCTATGGCCCCTCTGCTGCTGATCACCTATCCTTCAGATGAATTTGGAACCAGACAGCCCACACCTGGGGAGGCTGGCATCAGCAGCTGAAGCTGGTGTGTACTTCTCAGGAGGCCTATGTTATAATGGCCCCAGTGTCTGAGAATAGGCCAGTAAAGGGCTGAACAAAGAGTTACTTGTATGAACTGGACCCTGTTTGCTGCTGTTACTGCTACCTGGATGTTCCTGGCATCAGAGCACTGGCTCTCCTGCCATTCCCTTCTCTTTTCTGCCAGGACTGCTTCAGCATCTCCCTAGACACTTGTGCCCCATCCAGATTTGTGCTATTCTTGTCTGGCTACTCAATCATATCCAAGACTCCCAAGAACAACAGCAGTCATTAAAAGTACAGCTACTCAGATGCAGTATATGTTGGTTTTTGGATGTGCCAGACTTATGTTTTTGTTGTGCAGTGCTCACCACCACCCAAGTTCCATTCACAGCCAGACAGGTTTTCTAGAAGAGGAAACCAAGGCATGCAGAGCTCCTCTGACCAGTACAGCTTTGCTCAGTTACTTATCATGGCTCCAGCTCAAAGTTGCAAGTGTTGAACTGCTGCTCTACTCCAGAGTTCATAGAGCTGTGTGTTCCTCCACCTGTCATCAGCTCTCAGACAGAAAGCAGAGAACAGAGCATTGGCCTCTCTCGCATTGTTACTAAAATTCCCTAAACTTGGTCAGGGTGAAGATTTGACAGACACGGCCTAGAAAAGTTTGAAGGACAGGATATGATAATGGAAAGAATTATAGATATAATGAATTCACCAAGGTAAGGGTCTTCCTCTGCACTTCACCTGCGACCCTCTAACTGTTCCTCTGCTTCATATGTCTCAGCAATTATCCACTTTTCCCAACATGAGCTGAGCCACTCACCACCTTTACTCTCAAGCTACACCTCTGCTGCTTCCCACGCCCTCCTTTCTTCCACCCAGGATATACTTCAATTCTGCATCTCCTCTGTGGCCTCTTCCTATTGACACATTGATCCAAAGAATACCTATAACTTTTACCTGGAGGAAAGGCCACCACTCTTTTTCCAGCCCTGCCTTCATCCTGTGCTAGAAACAGAAAACAGAGGCTCAAATTCTCTTTCAGGTTTTCAGTTAATTATGCACAATATAGTGAGTCTAGACAACAGACTGGCACACAGTGAAAAATACATATGACTCTGCACACCACTCACCTTCCCTGCACACTACTCCTGCAATCTTCATAATCTATAATGTGGTCTGTGTTGTAAAAGCCAATGAGGTGACTGAGGTCCTTGATGGCCTTTGGATGAGGGTTGGTTATCAGGGAAACCAGGTAATTGGAGTGCCAGTTCTTACAACCCTAAATACCCCCTCACTGCTCCCCTTCTTTAAGGAGAGAAGAGATGCTGACATTCCTACTAATTCTTAATGCCCAGTGAAGCTGCCATAAAAATCCAGAAGAGCAATGAACAGGGTTTAGAAGGCTTCTGGGGAGGGTAGCACATCCCAGCTCACAGGGACAGAGACTTCTAAACTCAGGACCCTTCCAGACTTCTTCCTATTTGCACCTTCATCTATACCTTTTAGTAAATCCCTTATAGTATACTGGGAAATGTATATGATTCTCTGCACTTCACAAGATATCATAGCAAGTGGTCTAGCTTGGGGTGGGGTCAGCCTGTACCAGCCACTGCTCACGCTCTCTCTCTCTGTGTGTGTGTCTGTGTGTGTGTGTGTGTGTGCGTGTCTCTCTCTCTCTCTCTCTCTCTCTCTCTCGAAGTAAGGTTTGTTAAAGCTCTTCTATGCTACAATGTAAGAAGACTATATTATTCATACACTATAAAGAAAATAAGGATATAGTTATCAATTTGAGTAAAGTTGAGGGCATGACAAAAAGCTTTTTAAGTTTGTGAGAATAATTTCACATAAAGTGAATCTGTGTAAAGGGAAATATTCTGTTTATCTGATTACATAGTAATAGAACAGCTGTTAGCAAGACCTTTGTTTATAGGCTATTACAAATATCTCTCTCTCTCTCTCTCTCTCTCTCTCTCTCTTTCTGAGCTCTTAATCTGTTTAAACCACAAGATACTCATACTCACTTGGTGTCAAAGAATTGGTGAATGTAGAAATGCCACCCACATCCAGTACCACAAATGAAGTGCTGAGAATATTGCTTAATGTGGAGAAAACAAAAGTTTTTTCTACAACACAGATAAAACCTCAAACCACCACCACCCCTGCCAAGCTCTCATATGCTACTTGTGGAAACATAACAATGGACATTCCCTAGTTTGACTCAAGCTTCTTGGTGAATTTATACTACTCCAGTTCCTGGACACTAGTGTCCAGTCCCTGAACACAGATTGCTGCCATGGTGGTTGGACCCCTGGAATAAATCTTCCTGGGAATTACAATGTTTCAAAGAAATGCCACTCACTCAAAGAGGCCACCATTGGATAGACATTTTCAGCAACCCCAAAAAGCTCCTCCAAGACCTCCATATCTTCCTTCCCTTGGCAATTGTTTTTAAAGATATTTTTCAAAAATTACATATCACATTTCAAATTCCATTTAAAATGTTTTAATATGAACAATATGTGGTAAATTACTAACTCCTCAATAATCTTCTAAGCTCAAAATCTCCATCATTCCAAGATTATATCACCAAGTGATATACAGATGTGGAAAGGGAGCAGAATGAGGGGTCAAATCCAGCTTCACTCTACCCCGCCAAGCAGCTGGGCAAGTAATATCCAAGTTATCTCCCTTAAGATTCCTCAAATGTCCATACATGTCCTGGAAACTCCTTAAGGGATCATCATCACTTAAGACTTCTTATGGGTTTATTGTCACCTTAAGGACCAATTTTTATGCCCCCACTTAACATTCTCTAATTGCCATCTTTGACTCTATATTTCATGAATAATAATTTGTTTCCACCTTGCCACAAACACAGTAAGGACTTCTAGTCCCTTTTCATGTTTCTTAAACTGCAGCCTCCATCCACTGGTAGATCAGAAAATCAGTGTAGGAAAGGCTATCCATGTCACTCTAGCCAATCTCACCACATGTGAAACAGTGGTTAGGGATGGTATTCACTCTTCTGCTCAGCAAAATCTCACTCTTATGATGCTCGATTTGTTCATTGTCTTAGTGGGAAAGTTAATTTGGTGAAGTTGATAATTTTTCCATGGTTTTTGTGTCTCCTGTCAGCAAACTCATGAAGACTTTTAGCTACAAATTCATGAAGTCTTTTTTTTTAAAAAATAGAGGATGTTATTGAAAAGAACTTTAAAATTTTTTCTCAACAATTGCTACCTTTTCCACTGAAGCAGTGAAAATGTCCTTCAAATAGATTGCTTTATTAGCAGAAGACAAGTAAGGATAGGGTTTTAAAAAGAAAAAATGGAATATGTACAAGTTCAGAAGGAGGTTAAAAACTAACCATAGTATATAAAATGCTGAAACTGATCATTAAACTTGAACTTGATTTAAGTTTCATTCTAAAGAGTAAAGTCTCATTCCAGTCTGAGCCTGTACCCTGAGCAGACCTTGAGCACTAGCTCCACACCCAGTCCCTCAAAACCCAGAGGAAGCTCGACTCCCAGGCACTCTAACATGCACAGAATCATAGGATCATAGGTGAGGAGGCCACATCTGACCCAACACTGGGGAGTAACTGGAACCGGCGGGATCCAGGGATGCAGGAACCCCACTCAGTCAGTGGCACCAGTTCCTTCTGGTCTGAGTCAGTGCCCTGAGCAGACCTTGGGTGCTAACTCCACACCCAGTTCCACAACATCCAGAGGAAGCTTGATTAACAGGTGCTCTAACACACCTAGGATCATAGAAGTGCAGGATTTCAGGAGCTTGGTCACACCAGTATCTCAGCATCCCAGAGGAAGCTTGACTCCCATGAGCTCTGACATACCTAGGATCTCAGGATCACAGGATCAAAGAATCACAGGATCACAGAGACAGCTGGACTCTGAGGAGTTCTGATACAACCAAGATCACAGGATGGACAGGCTCCAGTAAGATACAGTGAGGGCATGTAGCATTATAGATAACAAGATGGCAAGAGGCAAGCTTAAGAACACAAGCAACAGGTTACTGGACATAGTCAGAACTCAGTTCTCCCACCATAGCAAGCCCTGGATACACCATCACACTGAAAAAGGAAGATTTGGTTCTAAAATCACTTCTCATGATGATGTTAGAGGATTTTAAGAGGGACATAAATAATTCCCTTTAAAAATACAGGAGAAGACAGGTAAACAGTTAGAAGCCCTTAAAGAGGAAACACAAAAATCCCTTAAAGAATTACAGGAAAACACAAAGAAATAGGTGAAGGAATTGAACAAAACCATCCAGGATCTAAAAATGGAAAAAGAAACAATAAAGAAATCACAAAGGAAGAAAACCCTGGAGAAAGAAAGCCTAGGAAAAAGAGCAGGAGTCATACACACAAACATCACCAACAGAATACAAGAGATAGAAGAGAGAATCTCAGGTGCAGAAGATATCATAGAAAACATTGACACAACAGTGTAAGAAAATGCAAAATGCAAAAAGCCCCTACCCAAAACATCCAGGAAATCCAGGACACAATGAAAAGACCAAACCTAAGTATAATAGGTACAGAAGAGAGCAAGGATTCCCAATGTAAAGGGCCAGTAAATATCTTCAACAAATTTATGGAAGAAAACTTCCCTAACCTGAAGAAAGAGATACCTGGGCTGCAGGGGCCCCTCTCCACAGGCTGAAGGGGTACGGGAGCCTTGGCCCCTCTGTTTTGCTGTCTTTTACAGAAGATCTTCCTGTTGTCATCTCCAGTCACAGCTAGTCGTGGTTGCTCTCGAGCAGCTCTCCATAGCTGTCCCTGCTGGCCCCACACCTCCAACCCCCTCCCCCAGGTCTGCCATGGCAATGACAGGATCAACACTTTGTTCATCCATGAGTAATCATACTAAGGAAAGGGTGACAATGACCAAAGTGACACTGGAGAATTTTTATAGCAACCTTATTGCTCAACATGAAGAATGAGAAATGAGACAAAAGAACTTAGAAAAGGTGGTGGAAGAAGAAGGCCTGAAAGACAAAGAGGTGGTTTATGTGGGGCTTGTTCCTCAGGTCCCATCGTGAAGGTTATGTTTTCTTTATCAAGTTAGCTTTGGCGCCAGGGAAGTCTTTGGCTCAGTGACAGGAATTTGAGGAAATCACTCAGAAGATCCACACATGCTCAGAAGGAAACAGAGTTTCTTTGATTAAAGAGAACAAAGCTTGGACTGGAAGATTTTGAATCTTTAAAAGTCATAACCGAGGAACATTTGGTGAGGTGTGGCTTGTTCAGAAGAAAGACACAGGGCATGTGTATGCAATGAAAATCCTGCACAAAGCAGACATGCTGGAGAAAGAGCAGATTGGCCATATTCAAGTGGAGAGTGATATTCTAGAGGAGGCAGTTTGTGGGTTGTGAAAATGTTCTATAGTTTTCAGGATAAGCTAAACCTCTACCTAATCATGGAGTTCCTGCCTGGAGGGGACATGCTGACTTTATTGATGAAAAAAGATACTCTGACAGAAAAGGAGACTCAGTTTTACATAGCCGTAGACGCCATTCACCAGCTGGGATTCATTCACAGAGATATCAATCCAGACAACCTTCTCTTGGACAGCAAGGGCCATGTGAAACTTTCTGACTTTGGCCTTTGCACAGGCCTGAAAAAAGCACACAGGACAGAATGTTATAGGAACCTGAACCACAACCTGCCCAGTGATTTCACTTTTCAGAACATGAATTCCAAAAGGAAAGCATAGACTTGGAAAAGAAACAGACACCATCTAGCCTTCTCTACAGTGGGCACTCCTGACTACATTGCTCCAGAGGTGTTCATTCAGACAGGATACAACAAGCTCTGTGATTGGTGGTCATTCGGGGTGATCATGTATGAGATGTTCATCAGCTACCCACCATTCTGCTCCGAGACCCCACAAGAGACATACAAGAAGGTGATGAACTGGAAGGAAACATTGACTTTTCCCTCAGAAGTTCCTATCTCTGAGAAAGCCAAGGGACTGATTCTGAGGTTCTGCTATGAATGGGAACATAGAATCGTAGCCCTTGGACTTGAGGAAATAAAAAATAATCATTTTTTTTTTTAAGGTGTTAACTGGGAACATATCAGGGAGAGAACAGCTGCGATATCTATTGAAATCAAGAACATTGATGATACCTCAAACTTCAATGAATTTCCAGAGTCTGACATTCTTAAGTCCACAGTGACCACAAGTAATCATCCTGAGCCAGATTACAAGAACAAAGACTGAGTCTTCATCGGTTATTCATACAAGCGATTCGAGGGCCTGACAGCCAGGGGGGCCATACCTTCCTACATGAAGGCAGCAAAATGGGGTTTGTGCTGGGAACCCTAAATGAGGCAGAGTTCTCTATACAACATTGTGGTTTTTCTCTTGCTCTCTTGAAAGAATTTCCAAGAAGTTTGTAGAACTCATTAATACATCCTAGTCAAGTCTCTGAAATGTAATTGTAAGTGGATATTCCTCCAGAGTGCACAGGGAAGCTGATAGGACAAAGACAAGCATTTCTCCATTGGCCACAAGCAGCTGCTTGCTTCTTTTGAAGGTCCATGAGCCAGTTTGGGCACTGCCAAGGAGTTCTGGACCACGTGGACAACACTTCGTTTCTCCTCACGGCTGTATGAGATCATCTCAAGGTACATGCTGCCTACCAGCAAGCAATACCTGCAAGTACTGTCAGAGTAGCTTGCTCCTGATTAAACAGCAGAGAACCTGCTGGAGGCTCAGGTGCTACCATGCAAGATCCCACAGCCTCCTTGGGAATCAAGGCAGAAGCAGCCGGCTGAGTCCTTGAGCTCATTCCTCAATCCGCGGTGCAACCATATTTGTCTTGGTATTTCTCTATCCTAACTTTAGCCATTTTGCCTTGGAGTCATGATTACAAAATTTTCCTTTGCAGATGCCTTCCTGGGGCATTCTTGTCCCCCCACCCAAAAGGGTTGCCTGCAACTTGGGCTGAACGTCTCTCTGCTGTGGCATTCTCTCATGAGAAACACTGAATTTAGAACAAAGTGCCTTCTCTGTCACAGCTGCTACTTTACAAGACTTTTGCTGTGTCCGAAAGATGTGGAGGTTCCATATTAATGCATTACTGGAGAATTGGGTTTTAAGTGTTGCTAACTGTTAAAGCATTACTTACATCTGTCTGTGGTAGATGTATCAGTGTCATTGGCCTAGCTACAACTGCAATCAGCTCTCTGCTAGTCCTGACGTTGTGAAGGTCAGCTTGGTCCTAGCTCAGCAATTTGGAGAATAGAATATAAGCCCTAAAACTGTAAGCAAAACTGCTTTGGGTTTTCATGTCTTAGATGAAGAAAAAAGAATGTTAGGGAAGATTTAACTCTGGGTTAAGGGTGATTGATGTTAGCTCCTTAATCCTCCATTCAGAGCCTACTTATGCAAAGGAGATAAAAAGTATTATGTGTGGCTTTGTGCTCTGTGTATCGATCAGCAGCTGAGGTCCTGATCCCTGTGTGTTTGCAGGAGAGTGTGGGAGAAGTAATAAGAACAGTGGTAGTCTATGTGGTGGGGGATAGTTCTTTTTGGGGAAATGTTCTTATTTTAACTATTGAATAAACTGTGAAAACAATAAATTAAAAAAAAAAAAGATGCCTATAAACAGACAAGAAACATACCGAAGTCCAAATAAATTGGACCAGAAAATAAATTCCTCCTGTAACATAATAGTCAAAACACCAAATGCACAAAACAAAGAAAGAAGATTAAAAACAGTAAGGGAAAAAGGTCAAGTAACATATAAAGGCAGTCAGAGACTATGAAAGCTAGAAGATCCTGGGCAGATGTCATATAGAACCTAAGAGAACACAATGCCACCCCAGGCTGCTATACCCAGCAAAACTCTCAATTACCATAGTGGAGAAACCAAGATATTCAAAGATAAAACCAAGTTTACACAATATCTTTCCACAAATCCAGCCATCAAAAGGATAATAGATGGAAAATTCCAACACAAGGAGAGAAACTACACCCTCAAAAAAGCAAGAAGGTAATCTTCTTTCAACAAACCCAAAAGAAGATAGTCACACAAACATAATTACACCTCTAACAACAAAAATAACAGGAAGCAACAATCACTTTTCCTTAATATCTCTTAACATCAATGGACTCAATTCCCCAATAGATTAACAGACTGGATACAGAAACAGAACCCAGAATTTTGCTGCATACAAGAAACACACCTCGTGACAAAGACAGATACTACCTCAGAGTAAAAGGCTTGAAAACAATTTTCCAAGCAAATAGTCCCAAGAAACAAGCTGGAGTACCCGTTCTAGTATGGAATAAAATCAACTTTCAAACAAAAGTTATTTTAAAAGATGAGGAAGGACACTTCATACGCATCAAAGGAAAAAAATCTACCAAGATGAACTCTGAATTCTGAACATCTGTGCTCCAAATGCAAGGGCAACACATTCATAAAAGAAACTTTACTAAAGCTCAGAGCACACATTGCACCTCACACAATAATAGTGGGAGACTTCAACACTCCACTCTTATCAATGTACAGACCATGGAAACAGAAACTAAACAGAGACTCAGTGAAACTAAGAGAAGTTATGAACAAAATGGATTTAACAGATATTTATAGAACATTTCATCCTAAAACAAAAGATTATACCTTCTTCTCAACACCTCATGGTACCTTGTTCAAAATTGACCATATAATTGGTCACAAAACAGTCTTCATCAGATACAAGAAAATTGAAATAATCCAAGCCATCCTATCAGATCACCACAGACTAAAGCTGGTCGTCAATCCAAAAATAAAAAAACAAAAACAAAAACAAAAACTTGGTCAATAAAGAAAGAAATTAAAGACTTTTTAGAATTTAATGAAAATGAAGGCGTATCATACCAAAACTTAAGGGACATAATGAAAGCAGTGCTCAGAGGAAAACTTGTTGCTCTAAGTGTCTCCAAAAAGAAGATGGAGAGAACATACACTAGCACTTGAAAGCTCTAAAACAAAAAGAAACAAATACACCCAAGAGGAGTAGATGGCAAGAAATAATCAAACTCAGGGCTGAAATCAACCAAGTAGAAACAAAAAGAACTATACAAAGAATCAACAAAACCAGGAGCTGGTTCTTTTAGAAAATCAACAAGATAGATAAATCCTTAGCCAGTCTAACAAAAAGGCACAGATATAGAATCCAAATTAAAAAAATAAGAAATGATAAGGGAGATATAACAATGGAAACAGAGGAAATTACAAAAAAAATCATCAGATGCAACTATAAAAGTGCACACTCAACAAAATTCGAAAATCTGGATGAAATGAACAATTTTCTAGAAAGATACCAGGTGCCAAAGTTAAATCAGGATCAGATAAACCATCTAAATGGACTCATAACCCCTAAAGAAATAAAAGCAGTCATTAAAAGTCTCCCAACCAAAAAAAAAAAAAAAAAAAAAAAAAAATCCAGGGTTTACTGGAGAATTCGATCAACCTTTAAAGAAGACCTAATACCAATGCTCTTCAAAAATAGAAGAAAAATTCTATTCTACAAAATAGAAACGGAAGGAACACTACACAATTCATTTTATGAAGCCATGATTATGCTTATAACTAAATGACACAAAGACAGAGAACTTCAGACCAATTTAACTTATAATCATCGAAGAAAAAATACTCAATAAAATTCTTGCAAACTGAATCCAAGAACCATTAAAAAGATCATTCACCATGATTAAGTAGGCTTCATCCCAGGGATGCAAGGCCAGTTCAATATATGGAAATCCATCAAAATAATCCACTAGATAAACAAACTCAAAGAAAAAAAACCACATGGTAATTTCCTTAGATGCTGAAAAAGCATTTGAAAAAATGCAAGCCCCTTCATGGTAAAAGTCTTGGTACAATCAGGAATTCAAGGCCCATATCTAAACATAGTAAAAGCAATATACAACAAACCAGTAGCCAACATCAAACTAAATGGAGAGAAACTTGAAACCATCCCACTAAAATCAGGAAGTAGACAAGGCTGCCCATTCTCTCCCTATTTATTCAATATAGTACTTGAAGTTCTAGCTAGAGCAATTAGACAACAAAAGGAGGTCAAGGAGATTCAAATTAGAAAAGAAGAAATGAAAATATCACTATTTGCAGATGATATGATAGTATAATTACATGACCCCAAAAGTTCTACCAGAGAACTCCTACAGCTGATAAAGAAGTTCAGCAAAGAGGCTGGATATAAAATTAACTCAACAAATCTGTAACCTTCCTCTATTCAAAGGATAAACAGGATAAAAAAGAAATTAGGGAAATGGCACCCTTCACAATAGTCACAAATAATATAAAATACATTGCTGTGACTCTAACCAAGCAAGTGAAAGATCTGTATGATAAGAACTTCAAGTCTCTGAAAAAGGAAATTGAAGAAGTTCTCAGAAGATGGAAAGATCTCCCATGCTCATGGATTGGCATGATTAATATAGTAAAAATGGCCATCTTACCAAAAGAAATCTACAAATTCAATGCAATTCCCATCAACATTCCAACTCAATTCTCCATAGACTTAGAAAGAGCAATTTGTAAATTCATTTGGAATAACAAAAAACCCAGGACAGCGAAAACTATTCTCAACAATAAAAGAACTGGGGGAATCACCATCCCTGACCTCAAGTTGTATTACAGAGCAATAGTGATAATAACTGTATGGTTTTAGTACAGAGACAGGCAGGAAGATCAATGGAATAGAATTGAAGACCCAGAAATGAAACCACACACCTATGGTCACCTGATATTTGACAAAGGAGCTAAAACAATCCAGTGGAAAAAAGACATTTTCAACAAATGGAGCTAGTTCAACTGATGGTCAGCATGTAGAAGAATGCAAATCAACCCATTCTTTTCTCCTGTACAAAGCTCAAGTCCAAGTGCATCAAGGACCTCCACATAAAACCAATTACACTGAAACTAATAGAATGGCAAAGAGCCTCAAATACATGGGCACATGGGAAAATTTTGTGAACAAAACATCAATGGCTTATGCTCTAAGATCAACAATTGACAAATGAGACCTCATTAAATTGTAAAGCTTCTGTAAGGCAAAGAACACTGTCAGTAGAACAGAACAGCAACCAACAGATTAGGAAAAGATCTTTACCAATCTTACATCTGGTAGAGGGCTAATATTCAACATATACAAAGAACTCAAATAGTTAGACTCCAGAGAATCATAATCCTATTTTAAAAATGGGCTACAGAGCTAAACAAAGAATCTTCAATTGAGGAATATTGAATTGCCAATATGCACTTAAAGAAATGTTCAACATCCTTAGTCATCAGGGAAATGCAAATCAAAACAACCCTGAGATTCCACCTCATACCAGTCAGAATGGCTAAGATCAAAACTCATATGACAGAAGATGCTTGTGAGAATGTGGAGAAAAAAGGACACCCCTCCATTGTTGGTGGGATTGCAAGCAGGTACAACCACTCTGGAAATCAGTGTGGCAGTTCCTCAGAAAATTGAACATAGTGTTACCTGAGGACCCAGCTATACCATTCCTGGGCATATACTCAGAAGATTCTCCAACATATAACAAGGACACATGCTTCACTATGTTCACAGCAGCCCTATTTATAATAGCCAGAATCTGGTAAGAACTCAGATGTCCTTCAACAGAGGACTGATTACACAAATTGTGGTACATTTACACAATAGAGTGAGTACTACTCAGCTATTAAAAAATGATGAATTCATAAAATTCTTAGGCAAATGAATGGAACTAGAAAATAACATTGTGAGTGATGTAACCCAATTACAAAAGAACACACATGGTATACACTCACTGATACGTGGATATTAACCTAAAAACTCGGAATACCCAAGATACAATTCACTTCCATCTTAATAAGAAGGAAGACCAAAGTGTGTGTGCTTCAGTCCCTCTTAGAAGGGTGAACAAAATACTCAAGAGAGAAAATAAGGAGACAACGTGGCCATTGAGAGAATGCCCCAGCTGGAGATCCATCCCATATACAGACATTATTGTAGATGCCTAGAAGTGCATGGTGGCAGAGGCCTGATATGGCTGTCTCATGAGAGGCTCTGCCAGAGTCTGACAAATACAGAGGCAGATGCTTGCAGCCAACCATTGGACTGAGCATGGGATCCCCAATGGAAGAGTTAGAGAAATGACTGCAGGAGCTGATGGGGTTTGCAACCCCATAGAAAGAATAACAATATCAACCAACCAGATCCCCCAGAGTTCCCAGGGACTAAATCACCAACCAAAGAGTACATATGGAGGGACCCATGGCTCCAGCTGGATATGTAGCAGAGAATGGCCTTGTTGTGCATCAATGTGGGGAGAGGCCCTTGGTCCTATGAAAGTTTGATGCCCCAGTGTAGAGGAATTTGAGAGCAGAGAGGCAGGAGTGGGTAAGTGGATGGGGGAGCACCCTCATAGAAGCACTGGGAGGAGTATGGGATAAGTGGTTTTGAGGGACTGGAGAAGGGGATAACATTTGAAATATAAATAAAGAAAATATCCAATAAAAAAAAAGAATATAGGAAGGCAATCCTCAAAAAAAAAAAAAAATGTGTTTCAGGGGCTGGCATTATGGCTCAGAAGCAAGTGTTGCTGCCAAGCCTGATGACCATAGTTTGCTTCCCCAGGAACCACATGATGGAAAGAGAAAACTGATTCCTGCAAATTGTTCTCTGACCTCCAGATGCATGCTGTGGTATGTGTGCATACATACATTCACACAAAAAAAAATAAGTAAATAAATGTAATAAATAAAGACAATATGCCTTGCATCATAGTATCTTAATTTCAATAGTGAACAAACACTTTATTATTGCCTTTAGTGCCATTATTATCATAAGAACTGTATTTCATATATGAAGGTCCATCAATGGAGTTTCATGACTATGGTTTTATACATTTGCCTTTTAAATCATATAAAAGGAAAGGATAAAAGAGAGTAAAGCAATGCAAATTTCTATGATGATATCTACATAAAATCTGAGCTTTGAGGCTGGAGAGGTGGCTCAGCAGTGAAGAGCACTGGATGTACTTCCAGAGGACCTGCTTTGATATTCAGTGCCCATCCAGCAGCAGCACAACTGTCTGCAACTTCAGTTCCAGAGGCTAAAATTCCTTCTTCTGGCCTCTGTCAACACTACATGTACATGGGGGCAAATATTCATACATGTAAAATAACAATAAATCTTTAAAACCATGGACTTTATCTACAATTCAAACTCCCTTGCAAATGACTGAATCCAGCTCGGTATGATGGCTGGCACACACCTTTGATCCCAAGTGCTTGGGAAACAAAGACAGGCAGACCTCTGTATGTTTGAGTCCAGCTTGGTCTATATAGAACGTCCCAGGACTGCTGTGTTTATATAGCGAGATCCTAGCTCCAGAAAGAAAGGAAGAAGGAAGGAAGGAAGGAAGGAAGAAAGGAAGGAAGACCTAATTTGAATTTGAGAGGAAGTCTAATATATTGACTAAAAATAAAACTCAAAATTATTTGTCTGGATTTAAATTCCAGATTTTTTTTCTTATTAATAAACTTTGTAACTTTGGACAGCTTACTTTACTTTTTATGTCTCTTTATTCATAAAATTCAAATAATGGGATTAGTCCTTTGTGTTATAGATATAATATATACAACACAGAGAGAAAAACTTTGTCCACAGAGATTGATATATGTACTTGTTTTTTGAAGTTTTATTAGAAATCTTATAGCTGGTATTTAAAAGTCTTATTCTCATTTATTGTTACTTATTGGGTAGCGAAAAACAAGTAGGATACTCACCTCCTAAAAAATAGTAATCTTTCTGTACATATGGATATAGTGTATGTGATTTTTTTAAATGATGAATCAGAAAACAAAGTTAAAATTCTTCCTATTTATGAAAATAAGTATCAGTGCATAAGATATTAGAGACTGGGGTATTGAACCTAGAGCACTGATGTTATGGAAGAAGTGATAGTTTTTGTTTACATCTGTATGTCTGATGATATGATTCTTAGGGAAGTTGTAAAATGTTTTCTAACAAGTCACACAACTGAATCATACTCTGTTACAGCTCTAAATTGGACATCTAAATCCAACCCTCTTCCCACAAGGGATCATTCTAAAAGGGGGGCTCAGAAATATAGTTAGAGCTAAAGAGAATAAATGTCTTCAACAAAACAATGTTTTCCAGACAAGACAATGCCATAGTACACATGAATTTACAGCAATCACATATGCAGTGGGGAACCTACTTTCTAAATGAACGTGTTGCCAAAATGCCTCCCAAATGTTTGTATGCAATAGATAATGTTTCTTTCAACCTTCTTCAAAGGAGCCTATAACTGATACTAATTTTGATTAATATAGAGAGACTCATTTCATAACTGGTCAAAATGTCAAAAACAAGTGTTGATGGCATCCTTGACCCTAAACAGGATGTCTATATCACTCCTTCCAAGGCTTAGTGAAGGAAGAATGTAAGAACAAGAGATTGGAGAAGTTTGCTGCAAAAGATGTCTTCTAGGCATAACATATCCATTGCACTCATGAACACACCATAGCCATAGTTACCTGCACAAGAGCTACCCAAAATTGGATCAAGCAATGTTTCATCATGAATCAAGGAGGAGTTCATGAGGCCCTACACTTCCCTGAAGGGAAAGTCAAAGTTAATGGTTAGTAGGAGATGGAGTAATTTTCTTCAGTGATGTAGCCACTCACCCATGGTCAGGAAAACAGCATAGGTAAAACTCAGTAGTGTACACACACACACACACACACCCATGAAATTGGTAGAGGGACTTGTTGTGAAGACTTTCAGTGAGAGAGAAATAGGAGATGAAATAGGGTGATAGAGATGAAAATGACATTCCGTATATGTATGAAACTGTCAGACAAATGTTAATTGATTTTTAAGAAAGAAAGAAAAAGGCTCCTGGGAGTCATAATGTCCTTAGTGATTTGTAAAATCATAAGCTTCCAGAATTAAAGATCTAGATAGTCTTTAAAGCAATGAGCTGTTTGGCTGGGCAGTAGTAGCTTACACCTTTAATCCCAGCATTCAGGAGGCAAAGCCAAATCGAGAGCAGATGTGCAAGTATGAGGCCAGTCTGGTCTACAGAGTGAGTTCCAGGACAACCAAGGCTACACAGAGACACCCTGTCTCAAAAGACACCCCCCCACACACACACACAAGCAAAAAGTTGAATAATAAACACAGAAAATGAATGTACACTAAAGAAAAGAAGAAACTCAAGAGGAGCCCCAGTCTGATCCAACCGTCAGAGATCCAGTAAGAAGTGAGGGGCACATAAGTGAAACCAGGAAAGAATGGGCAGTGAGGTCTGAAGGAAGCCAAGAAAGAGTGGCTTCTGTGTACTGAAAGGAAGGTTCCTCAAGAAATTCCTTCCTTGGAGGGATGAATGCTACTAAAATGTTGAGATAAGAACTAATCATCTTTTTAGATGATTAGTATAGCCATGGAGTTTGGGTGGAGTAATGAGCAACAAAGCCTAATGGGAGTATATTAAGCAGAGAACACAAAGTAAGGAACAGAGAGAGCCAGCAGAGATAACTGCTCCAAGGAGATTGCCCATAAAGGTAAGAACAAAATTGGCCTGAGCAAGATGTAAGGTTAAAAATTAGGAGGCACTGCAGTACACTTACATGTCATCAGAACGAAAGAGAATGCCAGTAATACAGGAGAACGCAAGGTGGATTACAGGAAGAAACTCCTTGAGTGGTGAAGTGTGACTGTGACCCAGATGGAAAGTCAGCCTCAGGTAGGAAAAGAGCTTCTACTTGCACAACAAAGGGAGGCCTGTCACAGGAGTGGGTGCCAGCATGTTAGAGAAGCCCACTCAAGTAAGAAACAAGACTGTGAATGGCAGGGACAGTACACTGGTGGTCTAAAAGCAGAGAAAGCAAGGACTGAGATGGTTCTCTAGGAAGCTGGGATTAAATGATCTGGGTGAGTGAAACAGCTCCCAGGCATGACTGGGAGACACTCCAGGTCATATTTAGCTGTGCCTGGGGTTTTACCAACCTCAAAGAAGAGGGGTGACCAAGGGAGGTCCACTGGCAGCAAGAAAAACACACAGAGCAGTCCATGGAGCCTCAACTGGATAAGTAGGAAGGAG
The DNA here is from genome assembly GCA_019843965.1 of Rhynchomys soricoides. Taxonomy (NCBI): domain Eukaryota; kingdom Metazoa; phylum Chordata; class Mammalia; order Rodentia; family Muridae; genus Rhynchomys; species Rhynchomys soricoides. The sequence goes on along the minus strand of JADRCH010000007.1, from coordinate 25,265,464 downwards.
CAAGTGAAAGTAGCAATACAGGCTGGAGCTCTGAGAGGCATCCAAGGGGAGCCAGAGGGAATGGAACAGGTGAAGGAGACAGTGGTGGGGAAATGTGTAACTGAACTGGTAACTGTAAGCCAGAGAAAGAATGAATAGTACATAATCTATTGTGCATCCATGGATCAAAGGGGTGATGCCAAGGGTTCAATCAATCATCTACATGGCTATTCAAAATACAGAAAATGACAAGAAGAGTTGGGATAGGAAATAGATAAAGGTACAAAAATCATAAGTAAAGGAGGACATACAGAGAAGGAAGGTAGATGAAGCAAAAGGATGTGGGAGAGCCCTATGGATACCAGAGCACTGGAGACGTGGGAACAACAAAGGCTTGGAAGGCATTGGGGAGCAGCAATCCCAAGCCCACAACAGGAAAAAGGTAGAAGAGGCAAAAGTCCTATACCATTTGGTTTTCTGTCAAGGAAACCAGAAGGCAGAGTAAGAAGGGAAGTTTGAAGGGCCAAAGGGAGTCAGAGAGAGATTTGTAAAAGAAAGGGTGAGTGACATGGACAAGCAAGGATGTTGAGTTGTTCAGGCAACTGAGACAAGCAAACTAGTCACTGGAGACAGCATGATGGGGAAGCAGTCTTAATGGATATTTATCTGTAATCATTACAACTCTAACAACTGGGAGTGTAAGGGAAAGAAAACAAGGACCTTTCAGCACAAATTGAAACAAAAAGTGCTTGGTTTCTGATCGACTCATTTAGAAGTTGCCCTTCTAGAATTCTCTCTATGATCCGTGTCCCAGCTTTCATTCCAGGTTGATTTAGTGCAACTCTCCTTGTATACTGCTACTTAGACCAGTATCTAGGCATGAGCTGATCGCTCCACTAGTGTTCTGTGCCTCTTTAAATACCCATAAAGTAAACAAGCTACAAAATAAATATTAGGGACTGTTCTGGCTATATTCTGCCAAACTTGACCCAACACCGAAGGTTTTCATAGCATGAGAAATAAATAAAGCTAACTGGTCTTTATTTTCAGTGAAAAGAAAAAAAAGTATGGAATAAGGAAGTTCAACAAAAGCTGGAGACTGGGTTACTTAACATTTTATTTTTCTAAAGAATGTGACCATCCCAAATTATGTCCATTCCCACATCCAAGTCCCTTAAGTGGTCCTTATATGAGGTCTTGGATGGCTTCATTCTCATGCTAGCTTAAAGAATCCCCACTTGGGCTTGAAGTCCTGGTTCAGATGCTGTCTGCTCTGACAAGATCAGCCTCTCTTCTCTCTTGCTGGGTCAGCTGTTCCAACAGTTCTCATGTTACTTTGCAGGATTTTGTTTTGTTTTGTTTTGTTTTGTTGTTTTGCTTTTTATCTCTCTGCCCTTTTGACTTGCCTCCCTCCATATTCTCTTGTGGGCTCACATATAATCCTTTACTTCACCACACTAAATTTGCCAGCTCCTTTTTCTAACTACAGACCACAGTCCAGTGAGACTTCCCTGTCTCTTTATTTAGGGTAGGCCTTCCCATTGCTTTCCAACAAGCCCTTATCAAAACTGACCACTATTTCCTGCTTCTGTTTCCAGGCAACATACAGCCAAACTGATGCTTTTCCCCTTCCTTTCTCTCCACCCCACTTCAGCACTTTAGAGAAAGAACTATGGCCAGTCTATCCTCTAACAACCAAACTATTTCTCTGTCTGAGATTTTTTTCCCCCAGTATCACTAACTGAAAACAACAGGTCACTGCTCACTGTTGAAAGTAAACCTTGTGTGCCTGAGTACAATGTCAACATTGTTGACCAGGCTGCCAGGGCAAGAGACCAGGCCTCTACCAGGGATAAGGATGGACACAAAGAGTTGCTTCTAACACTTCCCCCTATGAGATCAGATCCTGTGGCAGGTCTGCCAGCTTTTGGACCTCCAGAAGTCAAGACTTGAGATTTGTTTGGAATCCGCATATGGGTAATCCCTCCCCCTGTGTCTCTAGGATGGGGATCTTAGGAGGGGGGCACACCACTAACTTACAGAGATCAAAGACAAGGTCCAGCCACCAGATCTTAGGCAGGTATTCCTCTGTAGTGGACCAAGCTACATCCCTGGTGGATATGAGTACTTGCCTAGTCACTTTGGTAGGGTTGTGGGAGTTGCTGAGGCTCAGAGATGGAAGATACACCATAGGCATCTTGTGGTTTCTTTGGCCGTGCAGAAGGGTGTTGCTCAGGTGTCTGGGTGCTATCCAGTTGGCATCTGCAATGGTGCAGGTGCTAGTCTGACATGAGTTACATGAACCCAGGCAGTTACTCCATCCACTTTAATGGAGGTTGTAGTGGTCAACAACACCAGAAACCACTTAGCTTCCAAGTTTTCAGCATGATGTCTCTTAACATATATCTAATCTTCAACTTGGTTCTCATGTGGAGCCTTTGGGGTATCTGTGTGATACAGGGCACTAAGTTTAGGCCACAATTCCTGGTGGCTGATCTGGAAAGCTTGCAATCAAGACATAAGATCTTTGTCAGCCTGAAAAGTCACTCTGAGGGTGGATCAAGAGCTGGGATCAAGGGAGTGGGGGTCCCATACAGGATCTCAAAAGGGGTCAGGTTAAAATGGTAGGGGGTGTTCCGGCCTTGGAACAGGGTCATGGGAAGGAGCACCACCCAGTCAGCACCAGTCTCCAAGGACAATTTAGTTAAGGTCTCTTTCAGGGTTCTGTTCATTTTCTCTACCTGCCCTGATCTCTGGGGATGGTATGCACAAGGGAGTTTCCAATTAGTCCCCGATATCCCTGCCAATCCCTGACTTACCTTAGAGACAAAAGCAGGACCACTGTCTGATCCAATTACCTTGGGCACTCCAAACCTTGGGAAAATTTCCTCTAATATCTTCTTGGCTACCATGTTTTCCTGCTTGGTGGAGAAAGCCCCAACCCATCCAGAGAAAGTATCCACAATCACTAGAAGGTATTTGTAACCATATTCTCCTGGCTTAACTTCTGTAAAATTGACCCACCAATATACTCCAGGCCATTCTTCCCTAGTTCTTGTGCCCTCTTTACTCTTGGCCACATTACCATTCACTTGCTGGCATACTTTACACTGTTCCACTTTTTCTCTGGCCCAAAACCTGAGGTCCATTTTGTATACTTTAAATCCCTTAACTGCTTGGACAAGCTTTTTATCCCCTAAATGAGTCCATCTGTGCATTTGGCCTAGTAAGTCTTTTGCTTGCTTTCTAGGGAGTATAGTTCTCCCTTCTTGTGTGCACCATTGTCCTTCCTTCTCTAGGTAATAGTTAGTAGGGTGGCTAGCAATCTGAGTCCTTTCTTCTTCCATACATTTTAAGTTAAGCTATCCCTTAGTCCAGTCGCATTCCCTACTGGGTGTCTCTTACAGACCCATAACCAGGATAGGCTCCTGCATAGCTACTTCTTGAGCCACTTGATCTGCCTGGTTATTGCCTCAGACTACTTTTCCCTTCCTGATGTCCTTGGCAATGAATAATGGTCACAGTTGCCGGCTTCATCAGATCCAAGATCTCCTGCTTACTTTTTATTTCTTTTCCTTCTGATGTGAGCAGTCCTTTCTCTTGATATATAGCCCCATAGATATTGGCTGTGGCAAAGGCATACCTGCTATCCATGTAGATGTTAATTTTCTTGCCGGCACCAAGTTCCAAGACTTTGGTGATGACAATTAGCTCTGCTTTCTGCTCTGACATAAGGGGGGTAGATGTTCAGCCCAAATGATATTTGTGCCATCCACCATGGCAGCACCTGCTCGTCTCTGACCTTCATGAAAAAAATTGCTCCTGCCTGTAAACCAGATAGCCTCAGCTCCTGGCAGGGGTTAGTCCGAGAGGTCTTTCCTTCACCCATGGGTCTCTTTGTGGGCCAGTTAGTTGAGGCCCATCAGGCAGGAAGTGTATCTGAGCCCCCATCTTGGAGAGTAAGTCTTACCCCAACAAAAGGTAGGGACAGTCTGGGATGACCATAAATGAATGGGATACACAGCCCATCCCTAGGTCCAATGTTCTTCAGGTGGTCCGTGAATACATTTTGGTGCCAATGGCTCCTTGGACCCAAAAATTTTTCTTGGAAACAGGCCCTAGCTTGGAGGAGGACTGATATTATTGAGCCCCTGCGTCCACCAAGAATTGAGTGGGTTTCCCCTCCACTCTCAGAGTTACCCTGGTTTCGGGGAGGGGGTCCAAACCCTGTGTCCCCTAATCACTGTCTTCACTCAGGACTAACACCTTTGACATTTTGGGTTGCATTTCCCAAAGCCTGGGATTTACTGCCCCCAGATTCCATTTGTTGGAGCACTCTTGGGCCCAGTGGTCTCTCCCCTTGCAATATGCACACTGGTCATTTTCAAGGGGTTTTCTGTCTCTCTTTGGTTTGAGTCTCTCTTCTCTGCTTTCCCTAACTACTGTAGCCAAGATTCTCTATAAATTCCTTTACTGATGCTTTTTCTTTTTATCTCCATTTCATCCTCCTTTGCTTTCTTTCTTTGCTCCCTCTCCTCCTCTGTCTCCATGTTATGATAGACTTTCTCAGCAACCTACACTAAATCTTTCAATGACTTATCCTGTAGTCCCTCTAGCCTCTGAAGCTTTTTTCTGATATCTCTACTAGCCTGGTCTATTAAAGCTATAGTCAGAGTAGCTTTGTGGTCCTTGCTTCTGGGTCATAGGGTGTATACTGATGGAATGCCTCCGTGAGTTGCTCTAGAAAGGTAGCAGGTGACTCATCTGATCCCTGTCTAACCTCACAAACCTTGGTCAAATTTGTGGGTCTTCATGTAGCCCCCTTGAGATCTGTAAATGGAGCTTAGTGGTAGACCTTCAGGTGCTCCTTACCTTCTGGTGTATTAAAGTCCCAGTCTGGTCTTGTCAGGGGGAACCCGCTGTTGATGACAGCCTGGTCAATTGATGGTGTCCCCGTGTCTGAGGGGACATTCTTTCTGGCTTCCTACATTATCCTCTCTTACTCTTTGGTCATGAAGAGCACTCTCATGAGTTGTTGGATATCATCCCAGGTGAGCTGATGAGTAACTAAAACAGTCAGACCCTGGGGTTATCTGAAAGGGGGGGAGGTGTTGGGCCTTCCACAGTTGTACAAGTTGGCCAAAGAGAAGGGCCAATATTGCATGGCCTGATTGCAATCAGGACAATATTACAAGCTGTAGGCTCAGAGGGAAAGGGCCACTGTTGTATCAGGTGAATGGGCCCTTTTGCTCCAGATCCCCATGGCTGGTTCTGGTTCCGAGGATCCCTCCCCACCTTCCCCCCCTTGCCAGGGCCAGAGGAAGGGGGTAAAGAGATGCTGGATGAGGGCTCAAGGGAGATCCTTGAGGAGGGGCCATGGGAACAGGTGCCTTGGTAGGGGGGTCAGGGGGTGGAGGATCCATCAGTAGCAGATCTGCTATGGAAGGGTCCTGGAGGATGTTCTTTACAGACTTATTCGTCTCTATGGGATTCTCCTTCATGGTCACGACCTGTGAGAGTCTCAGAGACAAAAAGGCTTTTATCCAAGGGGGTGGGGGTGTCCCTCCACTAGATCCTTCTAGGTAACTATATAGGCACTTGGTCTGAGTGCCTAAGGGATCCTGGCCTAAAGACACTTTCCCTTACTCCTTTGATCACCTGCAAATTCAAGGTCCCTACAGATGGCCACCCTACTCTGAAGGTGGGCCGTTTGGAGGAGTAGAGAGTAACTTACTTGCCTTTCTTTACTACCACTGACAATTTTCTCCTCTTTTTCTAACTTCCCTCCAGTGGTTAACTAGAATGTGTAACAGGGTAGATTCAATCTGTCCAATGTCCCAAAATGTCATCAGTCTAAGTCCAAGAACAGAGAACAAGATAACCAACACCAACAAACACAGAGAAAGACAATCAACACAGACAGTTTGCCCCTGCCACAGGAGCAGACAGTCCAAGTCCAAGAACACAGAGAAAGACAATCAACACACACAGAGTTCACCCCTGCCATGGGCACAGAAACCAGGTTATACACAGACAGTTAGCCCCTGCCAAAGGTGCAGAAACTGCAGAAACCTCAGAAACCAGGTTATAGCAAGTCTCTGTTGGCTCCCGCCAATACTATGTCTTGTCATTTCTAAAAGGAGCAGAGTTCTCCTGACTCCCTCCGGGGGTTCTGAAGCGTCCTCCAGACTCTCCACGGTCATGGTGTTAAGGCAAGTCTGCCCACTGCAATTGACCACACCAGACCAGAGGCTTTCCAGCTGACACCATGCTTGGGAGCCAAAAGTGAAAGCAGGAGACAGAGAGACAAACACTTAGGCACCTGTTGTCGTTGCCAAGTTCCTTCTTTTTCTGCTCCAATCAGCCTAGTCAGTGGTAGCTGGGGGTCTCCTCAAATCCTGGGATGAGCCCCAAAATAGAAGACCTTGACCCTTGGCCAGTGGTACTTACTTTGAGATGCCCTCAAGTGAGACACCAAGACACAGATCGAGCCAAAAGTAAGAGGTTTATTTTCCAGTTTGTAGGGGTCAACCCTCAATCAGTCCCTTGAGGAGAGTGACAAGAAGGCGACCAAGACTCTGGGTTTTACCTACTGACTGTAGATGTCACTGTGGTCCCTTCCAAAGTAGAGAAATGACAAGTAAAAGCATGAATAAAGTGAATCCCTCAGCTAATCAGGTTACTCCTACACAGGACAGTGAGTAAGAAGGCCTTCTTTACACAGCCCTCACCTAGGTTTTAATTGTGGCCATCCCTTCCCCTTTAAATTCTCATTAACTCTTTCCTGCCAAGAACCAGTAAAGACCTATCTACTGGCTAGTCTTCCCTCACTCTTTGGCTAGTTCATTCTACTCATCCCTCAATTCTTCGATAGAATGTTTTTTGCCCATTCCATTGAGATTCAGTTTCTTGTGAATCTCTTCTTTTTATACTTGTCATGGTTGGGTCTACAAAGCATGTATACTTGTTTGAATAATGTCTGTCTTCTCAACAAGCCCACAGCTTCAGGGGGCATAGCCTGGCACAAAGCTTGATGTATATGGACAATTTATAAATATTTTGCTGGAATGAATAAGCCGGTTCATCTTAGTTGGAAATGATGTCACATGCAAGCACATATACACACAAGCCAGAAATTTGCCCAGAGAGAAAATACTGTCTTCATCTTCAAGGATACAGATAGAACCAAACAATTTCAGAGTTTCTTTGTGAAATGAGAAGATGTGCCTGGAAAAAAAAAAGCTGAAAAGTACTTTCAGAATCAATATCTCTGGGAAAGAAAGAGCAGGACTTGACTGAAAGCAATTGAAAACAGTCATAACATAGGGTGCAGCTGATGCAAATGCATTGGATGCAAATGCAAGGGTCAAGTCTCAACCCTAGCAAGCAAAACATTCCTTCACCTGTTTGCCTTAACAAAACACCATGCAAGACAACTGACTTTCCAAAGAAGCCTTAAGTTTCTGCTTCAATAGAAGTTCATGTAAGGGTAGGACCTTCTGAAATTTCCACATCCATATTGGCATATCAGTGGGTGTTGTTATTGCACAGGTTTTGTTTAGGCAGCCATGCTACAGAGATTTCATAGGTGAAGCTTCCCTGTCCTATAAATTATGTATCACTTAGATACTAAAGTGGAAATTTCTAGTTTCTTTGGAGACTTAGTTGAGTCATGTGATGTTTTTTGCTGAGAACAGAAAATTGTAAGTAAAATTAAGAAATAAAAGTAAGAAGAGATAATGAATTCATAAGTTAATTAATGAACAACTAGATAGATATTTCCTTGATGATATTAAAGTGTGCCACATTTGTAATATTGGTGAATGGTGAGTCACTCATGTTGAGGAAACAGTCTGTGCTCATCTGCCCAATTACTTAAGTTGGTACAATGATAATCCTCTCTCTCTCTCTCTCTCTCTCTCTCTCTCTCTCTCTCTCTGTCTCTCTCTCTCTCTCTGTGTGTGTATATGTGTGTGTACATTATTTAAGCCATTACTGGTATGTAAACGTGTTTATGGCTGAGCACTTCAGATAGGATATCCTATCTTGGAGCTTGTTCTTGAAGAAATTTATTTTCTATCTCAGTAGACACTGATTAACTATATATTGTAACTTTAATTTTTTCAAACCCAGTTTCTAATGGTGGTTCTTAAAGGTTTTAATCTCCCTTTTAGCCCATCCCCCACAAGAGGTACTGGAAAAGAAAGGATATGGGGAAAGAAGACCTGTTTAGAAATGGTTCTTCAGAGCAACATCCATCTGTGTTGTCAGGAAATCAGCAGTTGAGGCCACAGGTCAGCAGTGTCACAAAACCTTCATGGATATACTAGCAATCAAGTTCAGTAGAATCAGGATACCAAACACAAATCAGCAGCAGTGGCACTACCTAACAGAGATAGCCAGCCTCAGCTGAATTGGCACAAGTCAGCAAGAGGAACCAGGGCCAACAAGAATGACAGGCAAAGTTCTCAGTGGTGCCTTCGTCAGTGAAGCGAAGATCAGTTAAGATGTGAGACCAGCAAGCATTTAGCTATGCAAGCAAGCCAAACTTTACTCTCTCCTTTACTGTCTATCGAGTCCTATTTACACTCCCTCCAAACATCACATGTCGTCCACAGGCCTTGCCTTCACACGTGCATCTGTTTCAAGTGAATCACTCTGCCAGTCAGCCTGAGTCCATGGAAGCAGAAAGAAACTGCAGCACACCACCAGAAGGTTCTTGGTGTCTTTCTTTCTATAGAGTCCTGAAAAATGGAGCTTATCTACACAATGTAAAGTGGACCAATACATGCTTGTCATTAGTGAAGAATCCTTCATCAAGTGCTTCCCATGCTTGCTTTAGTAGAACAGACACATGGTGTTTTCATCTGAGCTGCTCTTAACCCAATTGGGCAGCCTTTGGGCCTTTAGCCCATGGAGGCTCTCATTGTCCCTCCTAAACATTCTTCTTCTTTCATGGTCGCTTCCTCTCTTCTTCCTCCTCATGATCCTCTCTCCTGCAAGTCCTCCAAATCTCAACCCTACCTATGACTCTTCTACCCAGCAATTGGCTGTTGGCATCTTTATTCACCAATCAGAATTAACTTAATTTTCTCTTCTAGCAGCTTGCATAGCACCTTCCAATACTCCAAAGCTTCCTTCAGGTCCTATTGTGGATTTTACTTTGTTGATGATTTATTTTGTTTCTAGATGGCAGGAGCATGGAGCCTATGTGAATTTACTGCTAGCAAAATGAGCAAAGAGTTTTTTCTTCAGTTTCAGTAACACATGGTCTTCTGCATTAGCAGCATGCAAATATGAAGAAAAGATGCCTAAAATAAATTTTAAAACAACATACTTAGTGGTTGTATTGTAACTTGGGACAGGGTCCAAGGGGCTATGTGAAGACTCCAGGTCTTGGGGATCCACATTTAGTGGTACTTTCTAAAGTAATTTCATAATGATAGTTATTATGACATATTTTGTATTTTTTACATACAATGTATTTTAGCATATTTTCTCTTCTTCCAACCCCTCCTAGGTCTTCCCTACCTCCTTTCCCACCCAAATTCATGTTCTCTCATTTTCTTTCTGTCACTCTAAATAAATAAATAAATAAATAAATAAATAAAGCCTAAAACAAAAAACAAACAAAAACAGTGACAAAAAATACTAAAACAAAATTAAAAGCACACACGCAATATGAAGTCCATTTTTTGTTGGTCATGAGGTCTGCCCTGTAGTGTGGTTGACACACTCAGAGACAGTCCTTTGAAGAAAACTGATTTACCCTCTCCCAGCAAGTATTGATTGCAAACAGCTTCTTAGTTAAGGATGGCACTTTGTGTCCACTTGCTCTTCTCAGTGCAGGGCTTTTGTCTGGCTTGAATCTGTGCAGGTCTTTTTAAGTTATTAAGTAGTAAAATTCTATTGACTCTCTCATTGTAAGAGTTCTTTTAAGGCTATTGTTTCCTTTGGAGCATAGAGTCTTAACACTCAGGTATCAAACACACCTCAAATAATCACTGCAGGCACCTCAGGCCTTTCCCAGGTTAGATTTATTTCAAGGAAATTAAAACAGAACCAGTCACTTCCTACTAGCATAAACCAAAAAAATCAGAATTATTCAAATATTCTAAGCATAGTGGTTTTCAGCTTTGGCTAAGAGTTACCCAAGAAGCTTTGAAAGAATATTAATGATTAGATCCCACCCTAGATCTTGATGTGTTTAGCCTTGAGTACAGCCTAAGAACTGGAAGTTTTAAAGTCTCCACCAATGACTGTATTGTATACCCAGTGTCAAGAACCTCAGCCTCAGGAAAATACCATCCACATTGAAAAGAGACAGTGCTCCATAAACAAGAACACACAATTTGTTTCTTTGTCTCTAGTTGTTCATGCCTATTGCTATTTAGAGGAACTTAATATTAGGAAGCTGGTAATGGACTCCAAGAGAAAATCTAAGTAAACAAGAAGTCGCAAGCACATTAGCCATAGGCTGAAACCACAGAAGCCAACTCTGCAGCTCAGAGGCGGACATTAAGTTGGGATGCTCTAGCAGAGAGCAAAGCTGCCTTCTAGCAAAAGGAGACTACATTTCAGGAGAGGCAATGTTTAGGTCCAACACACTCAGAACTTCTTAAGGGTCAAGAGCTCTGCTAGACTGCTCATTCCCCCTACTAAAAATAGGTCTTGGATAAAAGAAAGAACTCATTCCTGCAGTGAGACCCAATAGCTGCAATGAATGCAACAAAGGGGGATTCTGGACAGGAATGGCCAGTGTATTTGTTTCAATATTTCTTCTGGAACAAAAAGACCTTTTAATGTCTTCTCTGCTCACAATTTTTCCACATATCCAAACTCTAAATAAAGAAAAAAGAGCAAGAAAAAACAAAGTGAATGGACTAGGAAACCTACTGGTCAAACATACAGGGCATGTAATATTTATGTAGTCACAGCAGGTTGGTGTGAAAAACATCAGCCTATAAAAACCTCTTTATAGGAAACAGTCCCAAAGTTATCCTTCTTGGAATAATTTTACTATCATCTGGGAACTGTACTTTCCAGCTCAGCACTAACTTAATTCAAAATAAATGACTATATCAGTGTCTCTGTGCCACATATGATGGGAAGTAATTTGAAAGGAAAGGTAGGTACTTAAGAGAGCCATGAAACATATACCAAGCTGAAACCTGTTTTATACAGAAACTCTGGGTCTTACACAAAAGCATCATTAAGTTACTAATAAGGAGCTGAGGTTTTGTTCTGTAAACAGCCTCAGCTTAGAAAGGTCTCTAAGAATTTTCTTAATTTGAAAATGCATTTAATAATCTGTTAAAGGGCAAAAGAAAATGTGGAAATCCACTTCAAATAATAATTCACAGGTTCAACATGGGGAAAGAGTATATCTATAATTTTTAGGCTCTGTATTACTCTGAAAATCCTGTGATCAGCAGCATAGAGAATCACCTCTCATAAGTTTCCTAAGTTAGTTTAAACAAATGGGGCCAGGGCAGGGGATTCCCCAGCGTATAAGCCTGTGCACCCTCCTCCAGAGCCACTGTTCTTCTTCCCTTCTCCCTGTTTTCTGATACCTCCTATGAGATCACAATTTCAAATAAATATAGCAAACATGAGGCTTCATCCTTTCTTTCCCTGTGCTGATTCTTCACTGCACGTGACAATGACACATGAGTTGGCTTCTACTGATGCAAACTGAACTTTTAATTTCTACAGCCTTTTTAAAGACTGGGAGCAAACTAAAGATTCCACCATTTGGCTTGACCTACACCTTTAGGTAGGCTGCTGGGAACCTGCAGCTCTCCAGAATGCCTGTTCCTCTGTCTGCCCATTGAGTGAGACCCCTCATCTCCCTGCTTTGGCCACATAGAAATCATGGCAGTACTACTTTCCATGGTCTCTTGCTCATTTGCTTTGTCACTAATTTCTATCATTTTCTATAGGCTCAGTGAAATCGATGCTTTTCCATTTGATTCTCTACCAAGAAGCTGCATCAAATGAACAGTTGGCAATATGGTGACTCTACAAATACTCTTGAAATGTTTGGCTTTTTTTTTTTTTTTGCTTTTTAGAATTTATTTTTATTGAAAATAGATTTTTCTATATAATATACTATGATTATAGTTTCTCCTCCCCAGCTCCTCCCAGACCCTCCTAACCTCCCAATAGGGTCTCAAAATATAGTTCTGGCTGGCTCAGAATTTGCTATGAAGACCAGATTGACCTCAAACTCACAAAGAATAACTGGCTTCTGCCTCTCAAATGTTAAAATTAAAGGCATGCAGCACTATGCCAAGAATATTTTTTCAATACTTATTTAATGAAAACAAATAGAAACTAATTTTATTAATTAAAATGGTATATTTTTCTATGATTGATGATGAGGAATTAATAGCTATGGTTTTTAGAACTAGAAAGTATCTCAGAAATAAACTGAATCCTATAAAGATGTAGACAAGAGACTTAACTGCTGACTCTCCATGTCATATATTATTGAATTTTAAAAATACATTCACTGCAAATGCTAACTCCCTACAACTCTCAGAGATGCAAGAACAAACAGCCTAAATAGCAGCTCGCATGAACATGCTGCAAAGGCGATCTTGAAAGTACAAGGAAAGGGCTTGTGTTTCAAATCTTGCACATTGCCTACTTTAGCAAGAAGGAAACCAACTTAGATTTAATCAGTCCTGGAAGGCATCATACAGACCTGACTTAATTGGCACTATCTTTCTAGAATTTCCCATTTACATATTAGCATCTGGGTGTCTTCCTGAACAGTAACTCTCTGCATTAAGTTCTGTCCTTCACCCAAGGCTTGTGCATCTAACATGAGGACTGTTATTTTTTTTTCCTCATTCACTTCTTTTAATGACATTGCATTCCTACTTCCATTTTCCCCATTCAAATAAATTACAATTCATCTGGCTTATCATGTCCTCAGTCACTAAAATGTTTCCCTGAACCTCATATACTTTATAAAGGATGTAATGGAGGAAATGCAGACTGCCTGAACTAATGCAGCTTCCATATCTATGTGATGTCTATCTGGGTGTATTGTCTGAGCTTCCAGAGCTACAGGGAGAAACTTGAGAGCTTCTTGTGTCCATTCACACCCTCCTGGGTATAGTGGGAGGTACTAATTACTAAGATGATTTTTTTTAGAAGTTGGTACAGTAGATAATTATTTTACACATTGTATGTTTATCTTGGAAGGAGAAGGTATTAACTCTTCTTAAAGACTGATGTGTATCAGTTAAGGCTTCTCTGTGATGAGCCTAGTCAGAAATAGGTAACTTGCCATGAAAGCATGAGGAATGGTATGCTGCATGAATGCCCAAGAGCACACACACTGGCCAGAACAAAAGAGAAAGAATTTAGACCTAACCCTTGACAGCTGACTGATCATCCCTGAGCAGCCACTTAGCCCACTGGAGGCCATTTCCTTATTTGTAACATGAGGACTAAAATCTTGGTCAAAATGTTCAACATATGCTGAGACATTTAAAAAAAGATGATGAAGAAGAAATGTATCATAAGCCAGATCTGTACTCCATAGCACATGGCAAGTTTGAGATGGGCTATCAACAAATAAACTGAATTAATTCTCCTGCAGTCTTGAGGGTAATAATGTGCCTTTAGTACAAAGACAATGCCAGAGTTGGTGACTTTACTGAGAAAAAGTGTGTGTGTTTGAGTCTGTGTGTATATGTGTATGTGAAGATGTGTATTTATGCATGTAAGTATGTGTGTGTGCCTTTGTGTGTCTGTGTGAGTATGTATGTGTGTGTGTATCTGTGTCTATTAATGTGTTTCTGTATGTGTGCAAGTGTGTATGTGTGTGTATCTTTGTGTGTATGTGGATGTGCATGTGCTTATATCCTTTTTTATATTTAACTTCATTTGAATTTCCTTCTATTTACGATACAAGCCTATTCTCCAGCCAACATATGGGGCTGACTTAGCTGTGACTCACAGCACTGGGGCTATGGAACTTGAGGAGGCCACCTCCTGAAGCCAGGCCTTTTTTATCCTTGACTCTTCATTCTTTAACTCTCAGACCTTGTCCTCTTTCCTTCCTATCAACATAATCTACATTTTCTCCTCTAAATTCTTTCTTTATAAGTGAAAGAATCAAAATAACACATTCAGCTCTGGGAGCAACTTGGTGACCTTTCATGAACAAGATGCTTTTACCTTTACACTTGTTTTCTGAGAAGCTCCATGTAAGTTTCCCTGAAGTTCAGTAGTAATGTCAAATAGATCAGCAAATCCATTATCCCATCACCTTGTGGGACCGGTTTCTACCACCCATACCCACATCAAGGTCTATAAAGCCTCTCATTGAAGTAGCACTCAGAACCCTGAGAATGAGCATCCCCTACTTCTGCACTACTGCTAATGAGTAACAGAACTATAGTTATGGTTCTTCATTTGACAATGAGTCAACCACAGAACTTGGGAAAGACAACATTCACAAGAACATGAATCTCTGTACTAAAATATTTTAAAACTTCATATAGTGTTGCCAAATACGGTTCTGGGTGGAATTAAATACCATATGTAACTTTGTATCATATGTTTTGTTAAAGTTTGTGTTCTTGAAATATCTGAGTTTGCACTGGAATTAAAACAGGAAACAGAGTAAATTGGGGCATCTATCAAGTCTGTCCTAAGTTGTGTCAGAAAAGATGGATTAGATGACCCAAATGCCTTCACTAGATGCATTACCCTGAGGGTAGCATTTAAGTTTCAAAAAGAACTGAAACATAAAGGGTTTGCCTACTTAACAAGAATGTGGTTGAAGACAAGACTAGCTGGTGACCTGCCCTCTCTGACAGTTCATTACTCTCTTTTCTTAACTATGCTATATTCCAGGCAGTCTTCTCTGGGGAAAATGAGATGAGCCACCCTTCTCAACAAAATTCAGAAAGATCATGGTTGGGAACTCATACAAGGACAAATGGTAATCAAACTCGATAAGGAATCATATGGAACATACTGTCCCAGCAGGAAGTGCTCCCACAATTCTAGGGCCTTCTTCATTTCTCTTTCCTTTGGAAGTATGGATTTGGCAAAGCAACTGATATGTGTAATTTAAAACTTAATCTTTCTTCTGAGAGATCATATACATATAACTGTCTCATTTTAAATAAATGATTCCCATATGAACTATGCCTGAAGCTTGGTGGTTTCTTTTCAAATCCTGAGTGTCATCTTTTTATTTTTCTTAGAGGAATAAACTTTGCTTCTGATATATTTTTTTCTCTCCTGCTTAACTGGGGTTTCAAATATATCTAAGAATAATATGGCACCATCAACACCCTGTTTGTTTTTTGTGTAGTTATTTTTACATTGGTATATGATATATTCAAATCAGACTACAGGTTTTTTACAATGGGATGTGAACCCAGGACTTTTTTGTATGCTGAGCACATGTTCTGCCATTGAGCTACACCCTTAAGGTAAATCAGACAATCTTTAATAAAAATATTGGGAATGAAATCACCAAACTGCAAATCAAATTTGCTACCCTGTCCCCCTTTCTGGAGTCAAGTATCTACAGAATGTTTTCATATAATATTTTTGATGTTGAGATCTGGGCATGGTGCTATATACCTGTAATTCCAACATTTGGGAGGTAGATAAGGAGGACCAACTTCAGCTATACAGTAAATTTGGGGCCACCCTTTGGTACATGTTGTCTCAAAAATCAAAATGACTCTGAGGTACTATGTAGCAGGTAGAATAAGAATTATTATTCTTATTCTGTTGACAGAGGATCAAAATAACACTGGTTTTGTTGTTTAAGTTACTATGGTCAGAGCCTAGGCCCTGGCAGCTGTAACAATCCCCAATAGGCCAATTAAAGAAACAAAGTAATAGGGAAAAGCAGAAAAAAATGAGACTGACTCAATAAGACCACATCAGAAAGAGGAACAAGGAGGTTCGCTACCTGCAAGTATATCTTTCAAGATCCTAACATGAGGTTTAGGTTTAAATAGGAGGTAGGAGATAAGCATAGCTGGAGTCAAGGCATTGCCTCTCATATCACAATTTTTTTGGGCTCAAGTCTCTCCTGCAAGTTTGTCTGACAAGTTGTCAGCTCTGTATGAAATTATTTTCCAAGAAACAAGCCCCTCCCTCCCCACACCAGAACCCAGCTTTAGCCTTTTATTTCTCCCAGCATGAAACTCCTAGAGAAATTCTACTCTATGGGTTCTATTATTTTATTAATCTAATAGTCAATGAGAAGGTCACAAAAGTCTCTTTGGTGTGTCTTCAAAATTGTCAGAACTGTTATAGTTTCAACAAGATAAAAATTTATTTCTCTGTCTCATGAGGTTGCTCTCAACCCCATGGCCAAGGAAGTCCACATGCCAGTCATCCAAGAAAAAACAAACAAACAAACAAAAAGAAACAAAATGAAGAGATTTTTTTCTGTGTGTGTCTCCTTTAGACATGGCCATTCTGTTTATATCTCATTGACCAGTACTTAGTGACATGGCCATACGTGAGTGCAAGAGGGCCTGGAAAGGGCAGTCCTTGTTTTTGCATGGCTTACATTAAAATATATTCAGGCTACCATTAAATCAAGGTAAGTTCCCACATAGAAGCTGTGAAGCCAAAACACCCATGACTTTGGAACAGAGTCTTCCCATGAGGTAGTGTTTGCTAAGAGAATCCCCTTTAATTTTTCAACTTCAGGCAGCAGGAAGATAATAATGTTGTAGATTCAAATCTGGATTTCTCCATCCAAAGGAAAGTCTGGTTTCACACCCCAAACACACAGTAACCCAGCACTCTAGGCAGGTTGAATCATTCTTTGTTCCGAGTTTCCCAACTTCATGAAGTCTCTTTCATGTTGTCATCTTCTCCCTACCCTCTAAATGTAGCATATTCTGGTGTTATATGTGGATTCTCTCCTATTTTGTTCTATCTATCCTTCCTTATATTCAAGTCTTTCCTTTCCTAAAATTAGAAAAACGACCTCAAAACAAACAAAACCTAAGTCATCTTTGCATTTCTCTAATCTCCAAAATAGTGTGATTACCCCTTAGCGAATAGTTGTTTAATTGATATAAAAATCCAGATACTCTCAGAATAGATGTCTCATTCAATGTCTTTGTCCTCAGAACATTAACCTTAACTCTTGCATCAAAGTCAGGAAAGTCATAGCAGCCCCCTTACACTCTTGAAAGGAAGGTCCTCCACCAGTCTGAACATACCAACTCACTTTAGATACACCACCTACTATGTACTTTACAACATGGTACAATGCTAAGATGCTCTCTTCCAACTGCAATAAGTAATGCATTAATGTTTCCAAACAAATAAATATTCCTCTTAAGAATGGGAAAAAAATCAAAGTTTAAATTTAAAAACTTGGGGCCATTACAAGTATAAAAAGAAAAAATATGTGTGTGGGTAAGTGATGGTAGGCACTTCTTCCAAAGACTAGAGATTTACGTGTTTGTGGCAAAGCAAAGAACACTTTTCAGGTGCCTAATTGCTTTTCACTTAAGCAGAAATCTCTATCTTCAGGGACATTGGGGCTTCCTCACTTAATTTTAAGGAAAGAAGAGAGAGAGTGAACCCAGCATTTTTACTCCTAAACATACTCCTGCTTCACAAAGCCAGCCAAATATTCTTCCTCCTTAGAAAATGCTTGTGGCCACAGAATTTCTGAGAATTGACTAGTTAATTTTGTTGTCAAAATGAACATAATTGATGTTTATATTGAATGGACTCCTGCTATTTATAAGATTTTTCTTACTAATAATAGTCTTGCTTGAATCTTGCAATAACTTGTAGTAGGAATCACAATCCCCATTTCAAAGGAAATTAAGGTGCTTGCTGCTAGAGAGGCCAGAACAGCTAGGTATCTTTTCCACCTAAACCACATCTTGTTAACATTCAAAGCCAAGTGGATAGAGGCCATTTAGTACCCAGTGTGGATGCAGTATTCAAAGGCCCAGATTTGGAGTCAAATAGAATGGACCAAAATCAAAGCTCAGCCTCTCCATGATCACAGGTATGGTCTGTATTAAATTACTTGGTAGCATCCTTGTAATTTATAAGATAGATGTAATGATACCTGTAAAGGCTTCTCCTGGGGATTAAATGAACTTGTGAAATAGTTAATATGGAGTCAGGCACAAGAGAAACCCTTAACAAATGATAGTTATTAAGTAGGATAGAGTTCATGTATGAGGAATAGCACATAGCACATAGCAAAGTTCTCTGTAATCGTGGTTTCTAGTTAGATACACAGCTTAATGAAATAAACAACTGGGAGTTTTCTCTGACTGAGAGTAAACACTAATTTTGAGTGAAAAATCTCTACTAAAACCCATTGAACCTCAAAGGGGCATCAATATTTTTTCAGGATTATGTATTTAATTGCCTTAAGCGCACACACTAATCAAAATTGTATTTTATTTACCTTAAAACACCTTATGTTTTTAATTTTATACCAATAAACCATGTCCACTAGATCACCCCATATTTTACTGCACATTAATCTTTACATGTTAATCAATCACCTTGAGTTTATCCTCCAGTATTTGCTGTAGCTGTATTTCATTATTTCCTTGGTAAGCCTTGTGTTTCAAAGGCTTTTCAGAATGACTCAATCACACACACACACATACACACACACACACAAATGTGCTTCTAGGTGACATCTAAGATATAAATTTTTAACCTGGTGGTGAAATAATTCTAATTATAAAAAACAAAGCCATGAAATGGAATCCCAGTGACAGTTAAACAAATATGTAATTACCCAGCCAGTTTGTAAATCCCTTCTGTCTCTCTTATCATTGCAGACCTGGATACTGTCTCATTAAATCAACAGCTCAGATGTGCATACAACTATCTTACACCAAATACACATTTCTCTTTCCACTTCTCTCCCTACATCTAAGCCTGTCTTACACAGTGGCAACATCAAACTAAATTGTGAGGAGAAAGTAAATAATGAATTCAGGTAGCCAAACAAAAAAAAAAAACAAGCAATTCTAGCTGGAGCTTCAAGTCAACAGCTCAAAAGGGTCAGAAGGAGATCTATGAATGTGAGTGCTGTGTCTATGCAACTTAATAATTATTACATTTTCCCATTTATTCAGTATATTTCCAGCCTAACCCACATGCCTACCCTATGTAAATCTTACTAATTGCTTAAGAAATTAATCAATAAATTGCTGAAATCATATACTATGACATTGCTTGTATGTTGCTATGATCCTACTCACTGACTATATTTAAATGTTGATTGTAAGGAACTTTAATCTCTGAAGACTGAGACATGAAGTAACAAGTTTGAGGCCTGCCTGAGCCACCAAGTGTGTTCAAGTGAATCTTGAGCAATTTAGTGAGACTTTCTCTCAAATAAAAACCAAAAACACAGAACAAGTAAGAGCCCCACCTACGTTCAGAACCCTCCAACACCCTTGGGTCAGACCACAAACACTTATCACTCTGACACCCCTTTCTACGCCATAGTTGTGTCCTCATGACCACCTTAGGCAAATATCTACTACTCAGGTGCAGGCCATGCCAGCCAGAACAGCTAAGAGCTACAGCTGCCTCGATATGCTTTTATGTACTCAGTTTAGAGCCAAAGAGACACAAGCTACCGACATCTGCTCCCAGCCACCACACCCACCCTGCTACTATGTCTCCTCCCCTATATGAGCAGATACATGCTGCTCAGGTGCAGGCCACACCACTCAGATGAACAGAAACCATCTGCTGGAAAAAAGACTACACTAGCTGCCAGAAGTCCAGCTCCCAACTCTGATGGAGATACCCTGCTGGTTACCCTGGCAGACCACAAAGATCAGAAAACCAAAGAGGAAACAGAAAATAAGGAATAAAACACCCAACCAACAAAGACAAAACTCAGAAATAGGCACCTAGAGCTCTATTTACTCCAAACCCAGATGACTGGTTTCCAACAGTAGAGCCTTCCCCTTCTCAGAGGAGAAGAAGAGGGAGTATGAGGAGAGGGGCGGTGTTAGAAGGGAACCGAGAGAAGGAAGCTACAATCAGCATGTAAAGTGAATAAATGAATGAATGAAAAAAAAAACAAATATAAATAGGAAAAAAAGAACATAATCAACAACAGCCAGGACAATATAGTACCGCCAGATCCCCGATATCCTACTTCAGCAATCCCTGAATATTCCAAAGAGCAGAAACACAAGAAATTACCTTACAATCAACTTTAAGAGATGACAGAGGCCCTTAAAGAGAGAATGAAATCAGAAGAACACAAACAAACAAACAAAAAAAAAACTGGGGAAATTAATAAACCCCTTAAAGACAGCCAAGGGGGAGAAAAACAAACTAATGAATAAAACTGTTCAAAGCATAAAAATGAAAATAGAAGCAATAAAGAAAGCACAAGCAGAATTCTGGAGATGAAAAATATAGGTAAGCAAACAGGAACTACAGATACAATCATCACCAACAGAATACAAAAGATGAAAAAAGAGAATATCAAGCATAAACATGATTTTAGGAAAAAAAAAAAATGCATTGACCAAAGAAAATCTAAAAAGTTCCTGACACAAAACATTCAGGAAATCTGAGACACTTTGAAAATACAAGAAATAGAAATCAAAACAGAAAAAGGAGATCCCCAGTTCAAGGTCCAGAGTATATTTTCAACAAAATAATATAAGAAAAGTTTATTAACCTAAAGAAGGAGGTGCCAATAAAAGAACAAGAAGTTTGCAAAATACCAAGTAGATTGGATCAGAAAAGAAAGTTCCCCAAAATATAATAAGGAAACACTAAACATACAGAACAAATAAAAAATATTAAAATGCTGCAAGACAAAAAGGCCAAGTAACAGATAAAGGCAGACCTATTAGAATTTTTCCCAACTTCTTAATGTAGAATCTAAACATCAGAAAGGCCTGGAAAGTTGTCTTACAGACTATCAGAGAACACCGATACCAGGCTAGACTTTACCCAGAAAAACTTACAATCACTATAGATGGAGGAAACAAGATCTTCTACAACAAAGTCAAATTTAAACAATTTCTATCCACAAATACAACCTTATAGAAGGTACTAGAAAGAAAACTCCAACAGAACAAAATTAACTACACAGAAAATAAATAGTCTTACACCAGCAAAACCAAAAGAAGGGAGACACACACACACACATAGACACACACTTACAACAACAACAAAATAATAGGATTAACAATCATCTCTCAATATCAATGAACTCAGTTTCCCAATAAAAAGACACAGGTTAACAGAATGGGTGTGAAAACAGGATCCATCCTTCTGATGCATAGAATAAACACACCTCAACATCAAAAATAGGCATTACCTCAGAATAAAAGGTTGGGAAAAGATTTCTAAGCAATGGACTCAAAAAAAACAAGTTGGTACAGCTATTCCAATATCTTACAATATAGACTCTAACCAAAATTAATCAAAAGAGACCCTAGTACCCCAACCCCTGCCCCACCCCACACAAGCACAAGGCCCTACCATAGTCCATCACTGGGCCAGGGCCACACAGGAGAGCTTATCCCAATGGCATGGGCATGGGAGAGCTGGCCTGCCCCTAGCTAGGAAGAGAAGAGGCCTGGAGGAGACCCAGGCAAACCAACTCATCTACAACTCAGCCTCAGATCCTGGGCCTTAAGTTTGCCTGCCCCAACATCTACATCTATACCATATATGAGCTGCTAGAGCTTACCAACAGACTGATACTAAAGAACTAGAACCACAAGATACAACAGTTGGACATCTGAGAAGAATCTCAGCGGGTGACCAGTATTGATATGTAGCAGATACCAGAGACCTTGAACCAGACCAACAACTTCTTGGAATAAACATTTACAAGTAAAGTTGTTTGGGCAAAAGGGTACACATTATATACCACAACTCCCAACACCACTAGAGAAAGAAGGAGAGAAGGGTACAAGTAAGGCAGAACTGGAGACTCAAGCACTGAGACAAGTACAATAGAAGACTCCAATTGGTGAAGGAGAACGTCATGCTCAGAGAAGTCAGTGAGAGGTTTATATTTTAGATATCCTTTTGAGAGGAAGGTTACAAGGGTGAAACAGTTGATATGGAAGGAGTGGTATGAGTAGGATGAGGGTACATGACGTGAAATTTCCAAATAAACAATTAAAAATTATGTTAAAAGAAAGTAAAAAGGAAGAAAAGAGGAAAGACACTCAATCAAAGGAAAAAAGATCAAAAATAACATCCCAATTCTTAACGTCATTGTCCCAAATTCAAGGGTACCCACATTTGCAAAAGAAATGTCACTAAAGCTTAAATCATACATCAAATCCCACATACTAAAAATGTGAGACTTCAATACCTGATCTCACCAATGGACAGATAAACCAGACAAAGCCTAAACAAAGAATTACTAGAGTTAACAGATAATAATAGAGTTCATAACAGATGTTAGGAACCAAATATACCTCACAGATATTTAGAGAACCCAAATGCAAAGTATATACCTTCTTTTCAGAACCTTCTCAAAAACTGACCAAGTATTTGATTACAAAGAAAGTCTTAACAGATGCAAGAGAATTTAAATAGTCTCCTATATCTTATCAGACCAACATGGATTAAAGTTGAATTTCAACATCAATAAGAAACAACAGAAAACATACAAACATGGAAAGTGAACAGCTCTCAATGAAATGACTACTGAGTAAAGGCAGAAATAAAGAAAAAAGTTAAAGACTCCCTAGAATTCAATAAAAAATGAAAGCACATCATACCCAACTTTATCAGACACAATGAAAGCAGTTCTCTAAGGAAAGTTCATGGCACTAATTGCCTTCATGAAGAAATTGGAGAGATCTCATACTAGCAACTTAACAACACACCTGAAAGATTTAGAACAAAATATAAGCAAAACCACCCAAGAGGAGTAGAAGGCCAGAAATAATTAAACCAAGGACTGAACTCAATAAAATAGAAACAAAGAGAACAGTACAAAAAAATCCACAAAACAAAGTGTTGGTTCTTTGAGAACTCAACAAAATATATAAACCCTTATCCAAACTAACTTAAAGGCAGAGAGATTTTTTTTTAAGTCAGAAATGAAAGGGGGGATATAACAGCAGAAACTAGGGAAATCCAAAGAATCATAAGGTGATATCTGAAAAACCTGTACTCCACAAAATTGGAAAAATGTAAAAGAAATTGACAATTTTCTTGATATATACCACTTACCAAAGTCAAATCAACATCAGATAAACAATTTAAGTAAACCTATAACCCTAAGGAAATAGAAGCAATCACTAAAAGTCTAAATTTAAAAAAAAAAAAAAAAAAAAAAAGCCCAGAATTCTACCAGGCATTCAAAAGAGAGCTAATTCTAGCACTCCTTAAATTCTTCCACAGAACAGAAATAGAACAAACACTGCAAAATTAATTATAAAGCCACAGTCACCCTGATACTCAAATCACACAAAGATTCAACAAAGAAAGAAAATTACACATCAATTTCCCTTATGAACATTGATGCAAAAAATAGTCAATAAAATAGCAGTATTCGGAATCCAAGAATATACCAAAAATACCATTTATCATGACCAAGTAGGCCCAGGGATGCAGAGATGGTTCAGCATAGAAAAATCTGTCAATGTAATCCACCATATAATCAAACTAAAAGAAAAAATAACATATATGACCATCCCACTGGATGCTGAAATAGCCTTTAACAAAATCCAAAACCCCTTTATGATAAAAGTCTTGAAAAGATTGGGGAATACAAGGCACATATCTAAACATAATAAAGGCGATATACAACAATCCTATAGCCAGAATCAAATTAAATGGAAAGTAACTCAAAGAAATGCTACTAAAACCAGGGAAAAAAAACAAGGTTGCCCATGCTATCCATATCTATTCAATATAGAATTTGAAGTTCTAGCTAGAGAAATAAGACAAAGTTTGTCAAGGGGATACAAATTGGAAAGTAAGAAGTCAAAGAGTTACTATTCACAGATAAAATGGTAGCATACACAAGCAACCCCAAAAATTCTACTATGTAACTTCTACAGCTGATAAGCACCTTCAGTGAAATGGCTGGATACAAGATTAACTCCAAAATACAAACAAACAAACAAACAAACAAACAAAACCACAACTCTAATTATCCTATATACAAATAATAAATGGTCTGAGAATGAAATCAGGGAAAAAACACTCTTCACAATAGCCACAAATATCTTGGGGTAACTTTTTTGCCCTAGCCTTTGGCCCCTCAGGACAGTCCTTGGGGGTAGGGGGTAATAAGGTGCAGTGAGCCTTCTTTGAAGTGCCTTATGACACGAACTCCAGAAGGCAGGTGAAAAGCAGAAGCAGATTGTTTAGTACCAGCTCTGGAAGTTCAGCCTCCCAGGAGAGTATGCCCAGGTGAGGTAGGTCTGTCTATTGGGAGGCATTTCATATCTCTGAGAACCATGCCTACATAACCTCATGAGGAGGGCCCTGTTCAGAGCATTGCAGAGCCATCAGCACTTGGAGTGTAGTCTTGTTGATGGAGCACTGCTGTGACATATGCTGCACAAGACCTTTATGCTGCATAAGGGAATGATTACTAACAACAGAACACTCCTAACATTGTGTAAGTGACCACTCAAGAGAGGTCAAAGAGCCTTTATGGTTGTTCCATGCTTTTTAGTGATAAAGGACACAGCCGGAGGTCTGGTGAAGTTCAACTTATGTATTTGTTCCGTGAGGATTATAGAATAATTGAGGAACTTGGTGGACTATGTCCTGTTAATATAATGTTCCAACTTCAGCCTCTCTGAGGTGGAACTATATACCTGGTAGGGGATCAGGCAGAAAGACCTAAACCTAGGGTCACATGCAAAAAGAAGCATATCCTGCACCATCTTGAGTTCTTCTGACATGTCAACTTGCTGTTGTAAAATATAGATGGCTTGGTAAAAATGTTGGTTAAAAATCTCCTGTGTCTGGAAGGCATCAGCAGAGTGGGGCACAGCTCTATCTAACATTTCTGTTCTTGTCACAATTTGCATCAAGGCTACTTGCCACTGTAGTTGCCCCAGCTATGTCTGCAGTGATTCCAAAATCATGTTTGACCCATCCTAGGGGTTGCAGGTCAGTTTTAGACATCAGGATGATAGCATGAAAATTAGTTGTAATTGTCACAGATATCCATATCATGGCAGGTTCACATAGGAATATGGTCAAATTGGTATGGTGGGACCAACACACTGCTAGATGGCATGGTGTGTTAGAACAGTTAAACTCTTCTTGGATGGCAGAAGCATTTGTGAGAAAAAAGAAGAGCAGGGGTGGGGGTGAGAGTGGACACACACTAGGGTAGCAGCCCAATTAATTTGGGAGGCCTTAAAGATCTTTACTTTTGTATCATCACTAGATTCTTCAGTGAAAGTCTCAAGAGAGGGGATGCAGGACAATACATCGAAGGGCCCCACAAAGGTTACCCCGAATGGTATTATATCAAGTTTTGGTAAATGTTCTATGGCAATAGAGCTTATCCTCATCTGGTAGGAAGCACCATAGCCCTAAGGTGTAGTGGGATACATCAGAATCATTGGAGTTAGCAATTCCCAATAATACTCTGCTATCCAGGAATTCTAAAGCAGATGAGGAGGAAGGATTGTAGGAGTCAGAAGGGTCAAGGACACCACAGGAGCATGGCCCATGAAATTAACAAACTTGGGTTCATAGAGGCCCACAGGGTGAACCAACAACCAGGGAGCCAGCATAGGACTGACCTCTGCATGTATGTTAAGGTTGTGTAGCATGGTATTCTTGTGGGAATCCTAACAGTCGGAGTGAGGACTGTCTCTGACTCTTTTGCCTGCTCTTGAGACCCTTTTCTTTCTACTGGATTGCCTTGTCCAGCCTTAATTTGAGGGGATATGCCTAGTCTTATTGCAACTTGATATGCCATGCTTGGTTAATATCCCTTAGAGGCCTGTCCTCCTCAGAACAGAAATAAAGGAGTACATGTGAGGGAAAGAGAAGTTGTGGGGTTGAGCCTAGGAGGAGACGGGGAGAGAAAATTGTGATCAGAATGCATATGAGAGTAGAGAAAATTACAAAACAAACAAACAAACAACAACAAAACCCTAAAATATGGCTGGGTCTATAGCTCAGTTGCAGGGTGCTTTCCTGGCATCTAAGAAGCCCTGGGTTTAAATCTCAGTATCAAAGGAAAAGTATTTGTTTTGGTAACTAAATGTAACAGCAATCACCAATCATGCCTTGTTCAATTCTAGACCATTGAGAGTAGATATCATGTGCTTCCTGTAGCAACTTCTGCATGTCATATGAGAGTCTTATGAAGTATTGGCAACAGATGGAAATGTGTGTCACAAATGGGAAGAATTGGGAGAAGTTTAAATCTATGACTCTGTAGGCTGAGCTGTCTGGGATCCACAGTTGTCAGCCTCCACTTCCCTCTGAGATGATACTAGAGAAGGAGGATAAGGCCAGTCTTGGTAATGACTTGCAACAACAGGAAGTGATTCAGTCAATATCCTTTGAGTGAGTCCAGATCTGTGACATATTGTGGAGCTCTGGGGATATCATAAAGGAAATAAACACAGTATCAAAATAAAAAACTGTCCCCAATCAGTCATTTTAAAACCTACATCTGCTATTAGAAAGAGAAGTAAATCTAGCAACCTTCTTAAAGGACTGGCTTGTAGGTAGTGGGAACTTTAAATGTTAATTCTAAGGATGGCCCAACCTGATGCACAGCTGGACCTGATGCTTAGCCCCAGATGGGACTCATACAAAACTCCAAAGCTACCACGTCATCCACTTGTCCATTTAATTATCAGACATTTTTACTTTTAATAAATTTTCCTTTGCACCATCTGGAATTGGCATTTGAGAGATGTTAAAAATCTGTAATATCCTCTTGTTCTCTGTTTGGTAAAATTGAATGAATTCCTTCAGGACTGGAACCTTTAATTACATACCCATTCATCTCAGAATTTTTAATGAGCAAGGGAATTATATTCAAAATCAGAGTGATCCAGTCAGATTTGACTTTTCCAACTTCTTGAAACACATCACAATAGGTCCTTTCCTTGGGAACCAGATGGATGTTTGTTCTTTCCAGGACAACTACCTCTGTCAACTTATTAGCAAATGTTATTTGAGTAAATAACTTGTGCCAGGTTCTTTGGATGTAAACTGAGACACAATTCGCACAACGACAGAAACAGAAACTGGAATAAAACCTGGGGGAGAGGGGTGTGTGTTATGTAGACATATAATACCTGCATTGGCCACAAAGACAGGCAGAGAGATGGTTCAGCAGGTGACAAGGGAGCTACAGAGGAGCTGCTAGTGTAGGACAGCTCCTCTGGCAACACATAGGGTTGATGTAGGGAGGATGGAGAAAGAGTGGAGCACTACAGTGGAATCCCAATATATCAGAGTCTGGAAGAAACAGGATTCTTTTATTATTTTAATTAAAATATATTATCATTTCTTCCATTTCTTTCTTCCAATCCCTCTATGTCCTCTTCCTATGACCTCTCCTATATCCCCCTTACTCCCTCTCAAATTGATGGCTTCTTTTTATTACTATCATTATTGTTATTATTATTAAATGCATAAATATCCAAGTACAACCAGTTGAGTCTGTTTAATGTTACTTATATGTACATGATTTCAGGGATGACTACTTGGTATTGTATAAATAACTAAGAATCTCAGTCCTAGAGGAGACTAATTCTCCCTCTCAGCACTTGATAATGTCCACAGTTCTTTGTTGAGAGAAGGGGCCTTGTGAAATTTCCCCCTTTCACATTACCACAAAACGGGCTTCTTAAACCTTTCCGACTACAATTCAGCTTTTCCTGAGGATTTTTGACATATCCTGTGTATACAGATGTACAAAATTTAAACATTTACTACTAAAAATAAATTTATTTTAAAACAATTGTTTTGTGCATATATCCAATTTTATCATTTTTTAAGTTAAAGGAAATTCGCATACCAATAAGATGAATGTACTTGTTTGTCTTATGTGTTATCCATCTTTTATTTCTTTCCTTTTTTAGTCATTCTTTCTTCACTGCTATGTAAGTGTTATTTAATGATATTGCTTGAGTTGCATCCCGCTCACCTGTATCTTATTGTTCTGTATGTTTCTGGATCATTCCATTGTAAATTCTCTACACACAATCCCTATACTCTGCCCCTCATTGCTACCTCACTTCCTCTGTCAGTTCTCCATTGCTGTTTTGTCTTCTTAACTACAATATTCTTAACTTTAATAATCTTTAAGCTAGGGGACAAGATGCTCAGCATGTTACACAACTTTCTGCACAAGCCTGATGATCTAAATTCAATCTCAAAAAACCACTGTGGAAGGAAAGAAATAAGTACCTTACTAATATTGTCCTCTGACTCTTCAAAAACTATGGCATGGATGTGGCCAAATTTACACACACACACACACACACACACACACACACGAATTTACAGTCATAAGTGCCTACTTTTTAAAAAAGGGAGAGACCTCATATTAGCCACTTAACAGCACAAGTGAAAGCTCTAGAACAAAACAGAAGCAAGCACACCCAAGATGAGTACATGGCAAGAAATAATCAAACTGAGAAATAAAATCATTAAAATAAAAATGAAGAGAACAATACAAAGAATCAGGGAAAGAAAAGGTTGCTTTTTGAAAAAATCAGGAAGGTAGATAAATTGCTATCTAAAATAACTAAAAGAGGGAGAGAGATATTAAGGAAAGAGAAATTTTGAGGAAGATAAAAGAAAATGGAAAGATCTCCCATACTCATGGATCAATAGTATTAACATAGTAAAAATAGCCATTTTACCAAAATCAGTCTACAGATTCAACACAATCACCACCAAAATTTCAACATAATTCTTTACAGACCATAAAAGAACAATATTCAACTTCATATGAAAAAAAATAGAGCTTCCAGTTTCCATCTGTGGCTGGGGACCTCAGATGGGGCCACAGGGCTCCATAGCCAAATAGTGCCAGAAGAAAGCTAGCCTCCCAGGAGTATGGACAAGCCTGTGAGTGGAGGTAAGACAAGCAACATTGCTCAGCAGGACCCACCCGGAATCCTCAGAGCACAGAGACTGAGGAGCAGCCAGGGACAGGAGCCTTCCTGTTTCCATCTGTGGTTAGGGACCTCACCCTGGGCCACAAGGCTCCATAGCCAAATAGCACCAGGAGAAAGCTAGCCTCCAAAGAATGTGGACAAGCCAGTGAGCAGGGGTAAGGCCAGCACCTCTGCTCAAAGGGACACACCTAGAACCCTCAGGACACAGGGACTTAGGAGTGTTATTCCAGTTTCCTTCTGGGTCGGGGCAGCTGATCCAGTGACACAGGGCTCTACACTAAAACAATGCCAGGAGACAGCTGGTATCCCAAGAGTGCCAACACACCTTTGAGCACAAGCAAGACAACCACTTCTGTTCAAATTCCTGGATCAAAAGGGACCCATCAGGACACAGAAACCAAGGAACAGCTGGAGATAGAATCCTTCTGATTTCTGTCTATACCCAAGAGCTGACCCTGTACCACATCTATCCAAACCCAAATTCCTCTCAGAGAGAGCTGATCTCCAAGGAATACCAACACAGAGGCTTGCAGGAGGAACAAGCCACAGTCAGAGAGAGCAAGACCAGCTAACACCAGAGATAACCAGATGGCAAAAGGCAAGGGGAAGAATATAAGGAACAGAAACCAAGACAACTTGGCATCATCAGAACCCAGTTTGCAAACCACAGTGAGCCCTGGATACCCCAACACACCAGAAAAGCAAGAATCAGATTTAAAATCACATCTCATGGTCATGATAGAAGATTTTGAGAAGGAAATAAATAACTTCCTTGAAGAAATACAAGAGAACATAGGTAAACATCTAGAAGCCCTTAAAGAAGTAACACAAAAATCCCTTAAAGAATTACAGTAAAACACAATCAACCAGGCAAATCCCAAGAACACACAATCAAACAGGTGAAGGAAATGAATAAAACCATCCAGGATCTAAAAATGGAAATGGAAACAATAAAGAAATCACAAAGCAGGACAACCCAGGAGTTAGAAAACCTGGGAAAGAGATCAGGAGTCATAGATGCAACCATCACCAACAGAATACAAGAGATAAAAGAGAGACTCTCAGGTGCAGAAGATACCACAGAAATCATTGACACAATAGTCAAAGAATATGCAAACTGCAAAAAGCTCCTAACCCAAAATATCCAGGAAATTCAGGACACAATGAGAAGACCAAACCAAAGGATAATAGGTACAGAAGAGAGTGAAGATTCCCAACTTAAAGGGACAGTAAATATCTTCAACAAAATTATAGAGGAAAACTTCCCTAACCTAAAGGAAGAGATGAACATAAACATTCAAGAAGCCTACAGAACTCCAAATAGATTGGACCAGAAAAGAAATTACTTCAGTCATGTTTTAGTCAAAACAACAAATACACAAAACAAGGAAAGAATACTAAAAGCAGTAACAAAAAAAAGTCAAGTAACATATAAAGGCAGACCTATCAGAATTACACCAGACTTCTCACCAGAAACTATGAAAGCTAGAAGATCCTGGGCAGATCTCATACAGACCCTAAGAGAACACAACTGCCAGCCCAGGTTGCTATACCTAGCAAAACTCTCAATTACTGTAGATGGTAAAACCAAGATATTCCATGACAAAACCAAATTTACACAATATCCTTCCACAAACCCAACCTTACAAAGAATAATACATGGAAAATGCCAACACAAGGATGGAACCTACACCCTAGAAAAGGTAAGAAAGTAATCTTTCAACAAACTCAAAAGAAGATAGCCACTTGAACATAAACATAACATCAAAAATAACAGGAAGCAACCATCACTATTCCTTAATATCTCTTAACATCGATTGATTGAATTCCCCAATAAAAAGACATCAACTAACAGACTGGATACATAAACAGCACCCAGCAATTTGCTGTATACAGGAAATGAACCGCAGAGTTAAAGACAAACACTACTTCAAAGTAAAGGGCTGGAAAACAATTTTCCAGGCAAATGGTCCCAAGAACATGCTGGAGTAGCCATTCTAATATCGGATAATATCGACTTTCAACCAAAAGTCATCAAAAAAATAAGGAAGGACACTTCATACTCATCACAGGAAAAAATCTACCAAGAAGAACTCTCAGTTCTGAACATCTATGCTCCAAATGCAAGAACATCCACATTCATAAAAGAAACTTTACTAAAGTTGAAAGCACACATTGCAACTCACACAATAATAGGGGGAGGCTTCAACACCCCACTCTCATCAATGATCTGACCTTGGAAGCACAATCTAAACAAATACACAGTGAAACTAACAGATGTAATGAACCAAATGGATTTAACAGATATCTATAGAACATTTTATCCTATGTCAAAAGAATATACCTTTTCTCAGCACCTCATGGTACCTTCTCCAAAATTGACTATATAATTGGTCACAAAACAAACCCCAACATATCTAAGAATATTGGAATAATTCCAGGCCTTGCATCAAAAACCACTATGGATTAAGGCTGGTCCTGAATGGCAACAACAACAACTGGAAGCCAACGAACACGTGGAATCTGAACAACACTCTACTTAATGATAGCATGGGCAAGGAAGAAATAAAGAAATAAATTAAAGACTTCTTAGAATATAATGAAAATGAAAGTACAACATACTTAAACTTATGGGACACAATGAAAACAGTGTTAAGAGGAAAACTCATAGATCTGAGTGCCTCCAAAAAGAAACTGGAGAGAGCATACATTAGCAGCTTAACAGCACATGTAAAATCTCTAAAACAAATAGACGCTAATAAACCCAAGAGGAGTAGAAGGCAGGAAATAATCAAACTCACGGCTGAAATCAACCAAGTAGAAACAAAAAGAACTACACAAAGAATCAACAAAACCAGGAGCTGGTTCTCTGAGAAAAATCAACAAGCTAGATAAACCCTTAGCCAGACTAACCAGAGGGCACAGAAGCAGTATCCAAATTAACAAAATCAGAAATGAAAAGGAAGATATAACAACAGATTCTGAGGAAATTAAAAAATCATCAGATCCTACGACAAAAGCCTATATACAACAAAATTGGAAAATCTGGATGAAATGGACAATTTTCTCAACAGACACCAAATACCAAAGCTAAGTCAGGATCAGATAAACCATCTAAACAGTCCCATAACCCCCAAAGTAACAGAAGCAGTCATTAAAAGTCTTCCAACCAAAAACAGCCCGGGACCAAATAGGTTTACTGCAGAATTCTATCAGACCTTCAAAGAAGACCTAATACCAATACTCTTCAAACTACTCTACAAAATAGAAACAGAAATTCAAATTCATTCTATGAGACCACAGTTACACTGATACTAAAAGCTCACAAATACCCAACAAAGAAAGAAAACTGCAGACCAATTTCCATTAGGAATACTGACATAAAAATACTCGAAAAAATTCTCAAAAACCAAATCCAGGAACACATCAAAACGATCATTCACCACGATCAAGTAGGCTTTATCCCAGGGATGCAGGAATGGGTCAATACCCAGAAATCCATCAATGTAATCCACTACATAAACAAACTCAAAGAAAAAGATCATATGGTCATTTCCTTAGATGCTGAAAAAGCATGTGACAAAATTCAACATCCCATCATGACAAAAGTCTTGGAAAGACCAGAAATTCAAGGCCCGTACCTAAACATAGTAAAAGCAATATACAGCAAACCAGTAGTCAACATCAAACTAAATGGAGAGAAACTTGACACAATCCCACTAAAATCAGGGACTAGATGAGGTTGTGCACTCTCTCCCTATTTATTCAATATAGTACTTGAAGGTCTAGCTAGAACAATTAGACAACAAAAGGAGGTCAAGGGATACAAATTGGAAAGGAAGAAATCAAACTAATTACTATTTGTAGATGTTATGATCGTATACATACCTGACCTGAAAAACTCCACCAGAGAACTGTTACCGTTGATAAATAACTTCAGCAAAGTGGCCAGATATAAAATTAAGTCAAGCAAATCAGTAGCCTTCCTATACTTGAAGGATAAACAGACTGAGAAAGAAATTAGGTAAATGACACCCTTCACAATTGTCACAAACAATATAAAGTATCTTGGTGTGACTCTAACCAAACAAATGAAAGACCTGTATGACAAGAACTCCAGGTCTCTGAACAAAGAAATTGAAGAAGACCTCAGAAGATGGAAAGATCTCCCATGCTCATGGATCGGCAGGAATAATATAGTAAAAATGGCCATCCTGCTGAAAGCAAGCTACAGACTCAACACAATCCCCATCAAAATTCCAACTCAATTATTCATAGATTTAGAAAGATCAATTCTCAAATTCATATGGAATAACAAAAAACCCAGGATACCAAAAACTATTCTCAACAATAAAAGGACTTCTGGGGTAATCAGCATCTCTGACTTCAAGCTGTACTACAGAGCAGTAGTGATAAAAACTGCATGGTATTGGTACAGTGACAGGTAGATCAATGGAATAGAATTTAAGACCCAGAAATAAACCCACACACCTGTGTTCACTTGATCTTTGACAAAGGAGCTAAAACCATCTAGTGGAAACAAAACAGCATTTTCAACAATTGGTACTGGCTCAACTGGTGGTCAACATGTAGAAGAATGCAAATTGATCCATTCCTAGCTCCCTGTACAAAGCTCAAGTCCAAGTGGATCAAGGACCTCCACATAAAACCAGATACACGGAATCTAATACAAGAGAAAGTAGGGGAATGTCTTGAACACAAGGGAACAGGGCAAAAGTTCTTGAACAGAACACCAATGGCTTATGCTCTAAGATCAAAAATCGACAAATGAAACCACATGAAATTGCAAAGCTTCAGTAAGGCAAAGAACACTGTCAATAGGACAAAATGGCAACCAACAGAGGGAAAAGATCTTTACCAATCCTAAGTACAGTAGAGGGCTAATATCCAATATGTCCAAAGAACTCAAGAAGTCATACTCCAGAGAACCAAATAACCCTATCAAAAAATGGGGAACAGAGCTAAACAGAGAATTCTCAATTGAGGAAACTGGAAGAGCTGAGAAGCACCTAAAGAAATGTTCAACATTGTTAGTCATCAGGGAAATGCAAATCAAAACAACTCTGAGATTCCACTTCACACCAGTCAGAATGGCTAAGAACAAAACTCAGGTGACAGCAGATGCTGGCAAGGATGTGGAGAAAGAGGAACACTCCTTCATTGCTGGTGGGATTGCAAGCTAGTACAACCACTCTGGAGATCAGTTTGGCAGAACCTCAGAAAAATGGACATAATACTTCCTGAGGACCCTGCTATACCACTCCTAGGCATATACCCAGAAGTTGCTCCAACATGTAATAAGGACAATGTTCTACTATGTTCATAGCAGCCATGTTTATAATAGCCAGAAGCTGGAAACAACCCAGATGTCCCTCCACAGAGGAATGGATATAGAAAATGTGGTACATTTACACAATGGAATACTACTCAGCTATTAAAAACAATGACTTCATGAAATTCTTAGGCAAATGGATGGAACTTGAAAATATCATCCTGAGTAAGGTAACTCAGTCACAAAAGAATTAAAACTGTATGTACTCACTAATATGTAGATATTAGTTTAGGAATTCCAAGTTTAGGAATACCCAAAATTCAATTTACAGCAACAATTGGACTGAGTGTGGGGTCCCATATGGAGGAGTTAGAGAACGGACTGAAGGAGCTGAGGGAATTGATATCCCAGTGGAGGGAGCAACAGTGTCAACTTGCCTGAACCCTCAGTGCTCCAGGAGACTGGACTACCAACCAAAGAACACACATGGAGAGACCCATGGTGCAGGCCACATATTGGCAGAGGAGGGCCTTGTTAGCCATCAGAGGGAGGAGAGGCCCTTGGGCCTAAGGCTATTAGATGCCCCAGTATAGGGGAATGACAGGGAGGATAGATGGGAGTGGGTGGGTATTTGGGGGAATACCCTCATAGAGGCAGGGGGAGGGGGAATGGGATAGGTATTTTCCAAAGGGGAGACTTGGAAAGGGGAAAACATTTGAAATGTAAATAAAGTATCAAAAGATAAAATAAAAAATTAAAAGATTTTTAAGAAATAGTAAAGCCCTAACAATCCTGTACAATAAAAGAATTTCTTTAGGTATTGAAGGGCCTGAGGTAGCAGAATATACTCCATTTTATTTTCAAGACTCCATTCTAAGTTAGCTTCCCCTTAAAGAGACATGGCTCCCACCCTTGAGGTCTGAGAAAAATCATGAAATGTCCCTGGCAGTTTCAAAATACAGCAACTGCAGCTAGCTGATAACAACAGAGTGGGCTAAGAAAACATAACTCTTACTAGGTCAAGATGCTTCTTTTTGATATATGCTCTGTCCTTGTGGTTTAACAAGGTGCTGTAAACCAATTAGCTTAAATGCCAACATTCCTTCACCCACTCATATAATGCCTAGGCTTGGAAATCACTGCTTGCAGTTTTTCCCTTTATAAATCCCCTTTCCCTAGACCTTGGGGTTGCACTCCTATCCTTTTGCATCAGAAATGTTTGTGGTCCAAGCTTGTAATCTTGAATAAAGACTCTCATGAGCTTGCATTAGAGTTGTGGTTCCTGATGGTCTCTTGGGGGGGGGGGGTTGCCATCTGGGTACAACAGCATCACCATCCCTGATTTTAGGTGGTACAACAGAGCAATTGTAAGAAATACCACTTGTCACTGACATAAAAACAGATGGTTGGAACAATGGAATTTACATAGACCTCTGGACACCTGATTTTTATGAAGAAGCTGAAAATATACAATTTAAAAAAGAAAACATCTTCAACAAATGGTGCTGGTCTATCTAGATGTCTGCATTTAGAATATTGCAAATAGATCCATATCTATCATCCTACACAAAGCTCAAGTCCACATGGATGAAAGACCTCAATAAAAAAACATATACACTGAAACTGATAAAAGAGAAAACGGGAAATAACTTTGAATACACTACCACAGGACACAGCATCCTAAACATAACACTGATAGCAGAAGCACTGTGAGGAGCCTTTTGCCTGCTTCTCTGAGAGGAAGAAAAAAAGGAAAAGGGAAGGGAAGGGAAGAATAGGAAAGAAGGAAAGAAAAGAAAAGACAAGACAAGACGGCCCAACAGGATGTTAAAGCAGGTCAGGGATTCTTAGCAGATTTCTTGGTTTATTGAGGTATAGAGTGAGGTGCACTTGAGGCTCAAGGCAAGGAGCTGAATGCTCCTTTGACCTTAGTGGAAGAAACAGAAAGTCCTCTAGGTAAGAACAGATATCCTGTGTATATATCAGCAATTGTTTCTTTTAGCTTGTGACTTTGCTCGCCACACTACTGTGGGGTATAAAAAGTCTATGAAAGCCAGTTTCTGTCTGCTCCTGGAACTGATCCTGTGCAACAACTCTCCATACCCAAATACCACCTGGAGAGAGCTGGTCTCCCAGGAATGCTAACACACCAGTGAGCACAGAACCAAATGGTTTTGTTAATTTCTTTCACAGTTTTGTTTTGTTTTTCTGTAATTCTGCCTGGTTGATTGTGTTTTCCTGTAACACAGGAATTTGAGCACCAGGAATGTGCTTAAATTCCCAGCCCAAGAGGGGCCCAGAGCCAACAGGACACAGGAACAAAGGAACAGCCAGAAACAGGATCTTCCTGTTTCTGTCTGCACCCTGGAGATGAATCTCTGACACAGCTCTCCATACCCAAATTCCTCTAAGAAAGAACTGGTCTCACATGAGTACTGCCAAACAGGCTTGCAGGAGGGACAAGCCACAGACATAGACAGCAAGATGATCTAACACAAGAGATAACCAGATGGCAAGAGGCAAGAGCAAGAAAATAAGCAACAGAAACCAAGGCTACTTGGCATCATCAGAACCCAGCTCTTCCACCACAGTGAGCCATGGATATCCCAACACACCAGAAAAGCAAGACTCTGATTTAAAATCATATTTCATGGTGATGATAGAGGACTTTAAGAAGCATGTAATAACTCCGTTTAAAAAATACAAGTTGGGTTGTGGTGGCACACACCTTTAATCCCAGCACTCGGAAGGTAGAGGCAGGCAGATTTCTGAGTCCAAGGCCAGCCTGGTCTACAGATTGAGCTCTAGGACAGCCAGGGCTATACAGAAAAACCCTGTCTCGAAAAACTAAAAAGAAAAATGAAAAAAAGAAAAAGAAATACAAGAGAACACAGGTAAAAAGGTAGAAGTTCTTAAAGAGGAAACACAAAAATCCCTTAAAGAATTACAGGAAAACACAATCAACCAGGCAGAATTA
This sequence comes from Rhynchomys soricoides, assembly GCA_019843965.1. Classification (NCBI taxonomy): domain Eukaryota; kingdom Metazoa; phylum Chordata; class Mammalia; order Rodentia; family Muridae; genus Rhynchomys; species Rhynchomys soricoides. Next base: position 25,228,089 of record JADRCH010000007.1, on the reverse strand, counting down.
CAGAAAAACAAAACAAAACTGTGAAAGAAATTAACAAAACCATCCAGGATCTAAAAAATGGAAATAGAAACAATAAAGAAATCACAAAGGAAGAAAACCCTCGAGAAAGAAAACCTAGGAAAGAGATAAGGAGTCGTGGATGCAAGCATCACCAACAGAATACAAGAGACAGAAGAGAGAGTCTCAGGTGTAGAAGATACCATAGAAAACATTGATACAGCAGTCAAAGAAAATGTAAAATGCAAAAAGCTCCTAACCAAAACATCTAGGAAATCCAGGAAACAATGAGAAGACAAAAACGAAGGATAATACATATAGAAGAGAGTGAATATTCCCAACTTAAAGGGCCAGTAAATATCTTCAATAAAATTATAGAAGAAAATTTCCCTAACCTAAAAAAAGAGATGCCTATAAACATACAAAAAGCATACAGAAGTCTAAATAGATTGAACCGAAAAGAAATTCCTCCCTTCACATAATAGTCAAAACACCAAATGCATAAAACAAAGAAAGAACATTAAAAGCAGTAAAGGAAAAAGGTCAAGAAACATATGTAGGCATACCTTTCAGAATTACACTAGACTTCTCATTAGAGACTATGAAAGGTAGAAGATTCTGGGCAGATGTCATACAGAACCTAAGAGAACACAAATGCCATCCCAGGATATTATACCAAGCCAAACTCTGAATTACCATACATGGAGAAAACAAGATATTCCATGACAAAACAAAGTTCACACAATCTTTTTCCACCAATCCAGCCATGAGAAGGATAATAAATGGAAAAATCCAACACAAGGAGGGAAAGAACACACTAGAAGAAGCAAGAAAGTAATCATCTTTTAACAAACCCAAAAGAAGATAGCCATAAAAACATAATTCCACCACTAACAACAAAAGTAACAGAAAGGAACAATCACTATTCCTTAATATCTCTTAACATCAATTGACTCAGTTCCTCAAAAGAAAGACTAGACATGTAAACAGGACCCAGCCATTTACTGCATACAGTAAATGTACCCCAGTACCAAAGAGAAAAACTAGCTCACAGTAAAGAGCTAGAAAACAATTTTCACAGCAAATGGTCCCAAGAAACAAGCAGGAGTAGCCATTCTACTATCAAATAAAATCAACTTTCAACCAAAAGTTATTAAAAAAAAAAAAAAAAAGATAAGGAAGGATGCTGCATACTTATCAAAGGAAAAAAATTTACCAAGAAGAACTCTCAATTCTAAACATCTTTGCTTCAAATGTAGGAGTACCCACATGCATAAAAGAAACTTCACTAAAGCTCAAAGCATGCAATGCACCACACACAATAATAGTGGGAGACTTAAACACCCCACTCTCATCAGTGGATAGATTTTGGAAGAACAAACTAAACAGAGACACAGTGAAACTAACAGATGTTATGGAATAAATGGATTTAACAGATATCTATAGAACATTTTATCCTATGTCAAAAGAATATACCTTTATCTCAGCAACTCATGGTACCTTCTCCAAAATTGACTATATAATTGGTCACAAAACAAACCTCAAGAGATAAAAGAAGATTGAAATAATCCCATGCCTCCTAGATTAAGGCTGGTCCTCAATGGCAACAACAACAGAAAGCCCACATACACATGGAAACTGAAAAGTGATGTACTCAATGATACCTTGGTCAAGGAAGAAAGAAAGAAAGAAATGAAAGAGTTCCTAGAATTTAAGAAAAATAAAAGTACAACCTACCCAAGCTTATGGGACACAATGAAAACAGTGTTAAGAGGAAAACTCATAGCTCTGTGTGCCCCCAAAAAGAAACTGGAGAGAGCATACACTAGAAGCTTAATAGCACACTTGAATGTTCTAGAACAAATAGAAGCTAATAAACCTAAGAGGAGTAGAAGGCAGGAAATACTCATACTCAGGGCTAAAATCAACCAAGTAGAAACAAAAAGAACTACACAAAGAATCAACAAAATCAGGAGCTGGTTCTCTGAGAAAAATCAACAAGATAGATAAACCCTTAGTCAGACTAACCAGAGGACACAGAGACAGTAACAAAATCAGAAATGAAATGAGAGATATAACAACAAATTATAAGGAAATTCAAAAAATCATCAGATCCTATTATAAAAGCCTATAGTCAACAAAATTGGAAAATCTGGAGAAATAGACAATTTGTAGAAACACACCAACCACCAAAGTTAAGACAGGATCAGATTGAACATCTAAACAGTCCCATAGTGCCTAAAGAAATAGAAACACTCATTAAAAGTCTCCCAACACCAAAAAGCCCAGGGCCAGATGGGTTCAGTGCAGAATTCTATCAGACCTTCAAAGAAGACCTAATACCAATACTCTTCAAACTATTCCACAAAATAGAAACAGAAGGAACTCTACCCAATTCATTCTATGAGGCCACAGTTACACTGATACCAAAACCTAACAAAGACCCAACAATAAAAGAAAACTTCAAACCAATTTCCCTTATGAATATCAATGCAAAAATACCCAATAAAATTCTTGCAAACTGAATCCAAGAAGACAACAAAACTATGATTCTTCACAACCAAGTAGGCTTCATTCCAGGGATGCAGGGGTGGTTCAATACCCAGAAATCCATCAATGTAATCCACTACATACGCAAACTCAAAGAAAAAAAACCACATGGTCATTTCGTTACATGCTGAAAGAGGATTTGACAAAATTCAACATCCTTCATGATAAAACACTTGGAAAGATCAGGAATTCAAGGCCCATACCTAAACATAGTAAAAGCAATATAAAGCAAGCCAGTAGCCAACATCAAACTAAATGGAGAGAAACTTGAAGCATTCCCACTAAAATCAGGGAATAGACAAGGCTGTCCACTCTCTCCCTGTCTATTCAATATAGTACTTGAAGTTCTAGCTAGAGCAATTAGACAACAAAAGGAGGTCAAGGGATACAAATTGGAAAGGCAGAAATCAAAATACTACTATCTGCTGATGATATGATCATATACTTAAGTGACCCGAAAAACCCCATCCAAGAACTGCTACACCTGATAAACAACTTCAGCAAAGTGGCTGGATATAAAATTAACTCAAACAAATCAGTAGCTTTCCTATACTTGAAGGATAAACAGACTGAGAAAGAAATTAAGGAAATGACATCCTTCACGATAGTCACAAACAATATAACATATCTTGGTGTGACTCTAATCAATAAAGTGAAAGATCTGTATGACAAGAACTTCAAGTCTCTGAAGAAAGAAATCATAGACGACCTCATAAGATGGAATGATCTTCCATGCTCATGGATTGGCAGAATTAACATAGTAAAAATGGCTATTTTGCTGAAAGCAATCTACAGATTCAATGCAATCCCCATCAAAATTCCAACTCAATTCTTCATAGACTTAGAAAGAGCAATTCTCAAATTCATATGGAAAAACAAAAAAACCAGGATACCAAAAACTATTCTCAACAATAAAAGAACTTCTGGGGAATCAGCAGCTCTGACCTCAAGCTGTACTACAGAGCAGTAGTGATAAAAACTGCATGGTATTGGTACAGTGACAGGCAGATAGATTAAAAGAATAGAGTTGAAGACCCAAAAGTGAACCCACACACTTATGGTCACTTGGTCTTTGACAAAGGAGCTAAAACCATCCAGTGGATAAAAGACAGCATCTTCAACAAATGGTGCTGGTTCAACTGGTGGTCAACATGTAGAAGAATGCAAATTGATCCATTCCTAGCTCCCTGTACAAAGCTCAAGTCCAAGTGGATCAAGGACCTCCACATAAAACCAGATACACTGAATCTAATACAAGAGAATGTGGGGAAGAGTCTCGAACACATGGGCACAGAGGAAAAGTTCCTGAACAGAACACCAATGGCTTATGCTCTAAATCAAAAATCGACAAATGTCACCTAATAAATTTGCAAAGCTTCTGAAGGCATAGGACACTGTCAATAGGACAAAATGGCAACCAAGAGATTGGGAAAAGATCATTACCAATCCTACGTCCGATAGAGGGTTAATATCCAATATATACAAAGAACTCAAGAAGTTAGACTCCAGAGAACTAAATAACCCTATCAAACAATGAGGAACAGAGCTAAACAGAATTCTCTACTGAGGAAACTGGAATGGCTGAGAAGTATCTAAAGAAATGTTCATCATCCTTTGTCATCAAAGAAATGCAAATCAAAACAACCCTGAGATTCCACCTCACACCATTCAGAATTCAGAATGGCTAAGATCAAAAACTCAGGTGACAGCAGATGCTGGTGAGGATGTGGAGAAAGAGGAACTCTCCTCTATTGCTGGTGGGATTGCAAGCTGATTCAACCACTCTGGAAATCAGACATAGAAAATTGGACATAATACCACCTGAGGACCCAGCTATACCACTCCTGGGCTCAGAAGATCACTCAGAAGATGCTCCAACATGTAATAAGGACACATGCTCCACTATGTTCTTAGCAGCCATATTTATTAATAGCCAGAAGCTGGAAATAATCCAGATGTCCCTCAACAGAAGAATGGATACAGAAAATGTGGTATATTTACACAATGGAATACTACTCAACTATTAAAAACAATGACTTCACAAAATTCGCAGGCAAATGGATGGAACTTGAAAATATCATCCTGAGTGAGGTAACTCAGTCACAAAAGAACAAACATCATATGTACTCACTAATAAGTGGATATTAGCCCAAAAGTTAGGAACACCCATGCTTCAATTCACAGCAACTGTTGGACTGAGAGTGGGTTCCCAGGTGGAGGAGCTGGAGAAGTGACTGAAGGAGGTGAGGGAGTTTGCAGCCCCATGGGGAGGAAGCAACAGTGTCAACTGGTCAGGCCCCTGGTTCTCACATAGACTGGACCACCGACCAAAGAACACACATGGAGGGACCTATGATGCTGGCCACATATGTGGCAGAGGAGGGCCTTGTTGACCATCAGTAGGAGGTGAGGCCCTTGTGTCTGAGAGTGTTAATGTCCCAGTATAGGGGAATGCCAGGGAGGGAAGACAGGAGTGGGTGGGTGGGTGGGAGAATACCCTCATAGAGTCAGGGGAGGGGTGATGGAATAGGGGAGAACTAGAAAAGGGAAAACATTTTAAATGTACATAAAGTAACAAAAATTTTAAAAATTTTTAAAAAAGAAAAATAATCTCGAAGCTGCTGCAGTATTAACTGGCAGCCTTTCCATATATATCTCTTGTCCCTGAATCTTTTTTATGCCTTTCCTGTCTTTAATCCTTACTCCCCCCTCAGAGAATGTTCAACTCGTGCCAGTGAGCAATAATTAATAAATTGGACCTCATGAAACTGGAAAGCTTCTGTAAGGCAAAGTATGCTACCAATAGGACAAAACAGCAGCTTAAAGTATAGGAAAAGGGGGCTGAAGAAATAGCTCAGCAGTTAAGAGCACTGACTGCTCTTCCAGCGGTCCTGACTTCAATTTCCAAAACCACATGGTGGCTCACAACCATCTGTAATGTGATCTGATACCTTCTTCTGATGTGTCTGAAGACAGCTACAGTGTACTCACATATATAAAATAAATAAATAAATCATACACACACACACACACACACACACACACACACACATATGAATTGTTTAAGAAAAAAAATGGGAAAAGATCCTCACCAAACCCAATTCTGACACAAGACTAACTTCCAAAATACATAATGAACTCAAGAAACTAGGCATCAATAAACCAAATAACCCAATTAAAATCAGGGAACAGATCTAAACAGAGAAATCTCAACAGAGGAATCTCAAATAGCTGAGAAACACTAAAGAAATGTTCAACATCCTTAGCCATCAGGAAAATGAAAATGAAAATGACTCTGAGGTTCCATCCTACACCTGTCAGAATGGCTAGAATCAAAAACACAAGTGCTAGCTCATGCTGGCAAGAATGTGAAACAAGAGAATTCTTCCATTGCTGATGGGAGCACCAACTTGTTCAGCCACTTTGGAAATCAATATGGCAGTTTCTCAGAAATTTGGAAATCAACCTACCTCAAGACCAAGTTATCCCACTCCTGGGCATATCCCCAAAGGATGCTCCATTATATCACAATGGCATCTGTTCCACTATGTTCATAGCAGCTTTACTCATAATAGCCAGAAACTGGAAACAACCTAGATGTTCCTCAAGTGAAGAATGAATAAAGAAAGTGTGGTACATTTATACAACAGCATATTATTCAGCTATTAAAAAGAATGACATCATGAGGTTTGCAGGCAAATGGATGGAACTAGAAAATATCATCCTGAGTGAGGTAACTCAAACCCAGAAAGACAAACATGGTATATATGCACTTATAAATGGATATTAGCTGTAAAGGATAGCTGTGCTATAAGCCACATGCCCTGACCTGCGGGGTCATCAACATGGACCTAAGGAAGGGACGGACGGTTTGGCTCTTGGCATCTTGCGAGTTTGGCTCCCGACACCCACAAACCCAGAAAAGCCAAGTAACAGAGCACACAAGGTATGGACATATTAATCTCCCTGAAAAGGGAAAATTGAATAGACATAGTAGGTGGAAGGGTTTCAGGGGAGGAAACAGGAAGGATCATATTGGGGGGGAAGATGAAGGAAGAGAGTACAGAGAGAGAGACAACTAGAATTGGAGGGGGAGGGTATCTTGGAGACTAGCTAGAAACCTAGTGCAATGGGAACTCCCAGGAATCTACGAGGGTGTTCCTAACTAAGAATCCTAGCAATGGGTGATATGAAGCCTGAATCAGCCATCTTCTGTAACTGGACAAGATTTTCTGTGGAGGGATTGAGACACCAACCCAGCCACAAAACCTTCAGACTACAATTTGTCCTACCTACAAGATGCGCTGGGGTAAAGGTAGTAAAAAATTATGGGAGTGGCCAACCAATGACTGGTCCAGCCTGAGACCCACAACACAAGTAGGAGCCCACCCTGACACTGCCTAGAGGCCTTATACTAGAGTACTTTGTGCATTGTGTGGAAGCATTCACATGTTAATAAAAAGTCCATTAAGGTGGGACATCCAGGAGAAAGATTGGATTCTGGGAGAGAGTCAAGCATGAAAGGATTCACCCCAGGGACCCTGAGGACAGACATATAGAGCCTGAGCAAAGGAAACCAGCCATGTGACTTAACAAATAGAATAAATAGGTTATTAAGTTATGAGATAGGCAGGGAACATGCCTAGCTATATGGCCTAGGTATTTGTAAATATATTTATATCTCAGAGTCATTGTTCTGGGATCTGGGGGCTGGGAGGAAAAAACATGAGCTTACAGAAAACACCATACAGCAAGGATCAGGACCCAGAAGCTGAACAGGCCAGAGAACTAGGATAGAACCAAACATGTCTGGCTGGAAAAAAAAGTCAATGAAATGATGCCTAATGATATTCTGCTATACTCATAGATTGGTGCCAGGCCCAATTGTCATTAGAGAGGTTTCATCCAGAAAATGATGATACAGAAATTAGGTGGAGCTCTCAAGGAAGGATTGTAGGAGCCAGAGGGGTCAAGGGCACCACAGGAAAAAACACAGAATCAACTAATCTGGGCTCATAGTGTCTCACAGAGACAGAGTCAACAACCAGGAAGTCTGCATGGGTCTGACAGAGGTCCTCTGTATATATGTTACAGGTGTGTGGCTTGGTCTTTTTAATGGGACTCCTAACATTGGAAGCAGGAGCTATTTCTGACTCTTTTGCATGCTTTGGGCCCTTTTTGCCCTACTGGGTTGTCTTGTCCAGCCTTAATACATGGGGACAGTCTAGTCTTACTGTAGCTTGACATGGCATATTTGGTTGATATCCATAGGAGGCTTGCCCTTTTCTGAAGATAAATGGAGAAGACAGAGGGGAGGTCATGAGGAGGGACTAGGAGAAGAGGAGAGGGGGAAAACTGTGGTGGAGATATATATAGATATAGTTATATAAGGGTGTGTGTGTGTGTGTGTGTGTGTCAACAACAATGACAAACAAATGAAAGACCCTTGGACAGTTACCAGAGTCCATATAAAACAAGGCATCCTGGGAGTTGGGGGGTGGGCAATTCAACTGGTGGCAAAGAGCAGGAAAGGACAAAAGGTCAGAAGAGCAAGTAAGAGAGAAGAAAGAGTTAGAAAGAAGCAGGCTGAGTCAGTGAACCAGGATCGGTTCAGTGAATAGCTGTGGGTATGGTACGGGTTTTAAATTTTTCTTTAATGATTTTTCCTTGCATTCAGCTTCCAGTATTATGTTTTCTTTCTCTGCTGAGCTCAGACTTTTACAACACACTAGTCAATTGCATAAATGTTATTTAAAAGTTTAGTGATATAAATTTTCATTCTCCTTTCCAGTGTTTTTGGTCCCCTAAAGGAGGATGTCCAGCTTCAGGGAGTCCTTCATCTTTGATGCTCAGCTCTGATTCACTCCTGGTTCAGGCTCAGGGGCCCTACAATCTTTCCCTTGGGATTCAGAAAACAATAAACAATCTGCTGGTGGGCCAGGAGCCAACAGCAGCTGTGAGATAGAGATCCATATCCCCCACTCTGTGGGAAGCTTTCTGGTTAGTCATCCAGCTCAGATACTTTGAAGGAGGCATAAGAAGAAAGCTACTAGTGAGAGAGGCAGGAAGTAAGGCAGGGTGAGAATCCCACAGTCTTGGTTTGTTATTCTGGGAAGAGCTCACATGCCTGGGGATGGGACTGCTCAAGCCACAGGGACAACTTAATATTCTATAGTCTTTGGGTCAAACTGATTAGCATTTAATAGATATTTACAATATTAGGATTAAATCCTCTATCTCATCTTCTGCTAAAAACCTATTAGAATGCTCTAATATCAATAATGAGAACCTAAACTCTCTCCATGCATCTTATTTACATTTACAGCCTTATGTATGTCTATATTTTACTAAATGTCCCACATCCATCTTTGCATTATGCCTTTGGTGAGTTTGGACTAGAGATATCTTCCCGTTCCCCTCATCTCTTCTTTTATCTAAGTTTACTCATCCATCAATACCTAGTTCACACTCACCTTATTTTGTTCTTGTAGTAAATGCTGATTGAGTACCAATTATAAGGAATGCTGTCTGACTTTCAACCATGTTCTAAGGGCAAACAAATGTCAGTTGTTAAATACAACCCAAACTTTCTTTCAAGCATAAATCTCTATTTGAACCCCCCAACTATAGTCTATTCTTGGGTACTAATATGTTCTAATTAAAGCCAAAATAATTTTCTGTATAATAAAGAATTTGGCTCACCCCAATCCTAGAAAGTAAGCTATAAACTCTAAATTTCCCTGTCCTGCTCTACGGTCTCGCCAGCAAGAACGACGTGGCACACATAGGATCCTTCTGCAGTAAAGCTTTAATGCATCTTGAGAGGGAGAGCATAAGCTTGCCACGAGTGGAGACCCTGAACAATAGAACACCCGTCCTTTATATAGGTCACAGCGCTTGCCTGG
>JADRCH010000007.1:25151638-25218627 GCA_019843965.1 Rhynchomys soricoides | reverse complement strand
AATTACCAGGTGCATGCGCACTAGCCTGTTTACAACTTGTCCTCGGCTGAATGTAGGTGCCATCTTGTAATGGCGAATGTGGGTGTGACTCAGGCAGCTCCCCACATTTCCCAAGCAACAGTAGTGAATTTGTTATTTGGCATAGGCTCCCAGACGGCAGTTTGTAATAATAAAATAACCAGTATGAGCTCCAGATACATTTGATAACAAGGTAATTTGGAACTGGAACTAGCCATGTGAAAGGTTACCAAGTCACTAGAGATTTGGTGTCCAGGTCTGAAGAGAGGAAAGGTTTAATATTGAGTTCAATCATGACAGTAATGGTTCAATGAACTGTGCATACATAATGATGGTGGGCAAAAGTCTAGACAGACACTGAAGGTGGAAAACTTCCCTGTGGAAGGTATTCTGTATATTGTCACAGGATGATGGGCTGAAAGATACTTCTTGACTCCATAACAGGAGAGAATGGAAACTGTTTGGAACCCATTTAGACCTTGCCCTCTATATCATTTTGCATCTTGACTCATTCTAATTTGTATTTTGTTGTTGTTTTTGTGATAAAATTACAGTCATGGGGCTGGAGAGATGGCTCAGTGGTTAAGAGCACTGTCTACTCTTCCTAGAGGTCCTGAGTTTAATGCCCAGCAACCACATGGTTGCTCACAACCATCTCCAATAGAATCTAATGCCCTCTTCTGGCATGCAATTGTACATGCAGATAGGGCACTCCCTTCCAACTAAAGAAACTGAATCTTAATAAATTGAAGACATATAAGTCCCAAGTGTTGTGATAAGACCCCAAATATGGGCTTATTTAATTACAAAGCCCAAATATTGGTAAACCTCATTATTTTTAATTAAAGCTTAATAAGACCTTGCATAGACCAAAGGGCTTGACATGGACTATGTTTCTTATAACCTAAATCTGAATGCCAGTTTTACTAAGAGAGTAAAAAATTCACTGTGCTTTTCACACTTTTATTGGAAATGTTTTTTTCATATAATATATCCTGATTACTGTTTTCCCTCCAAGTTCCTTCTTATCACTTAATAAAAAATTAAAAAACAAAAAATTTACTTATCCATACACATATCAGGTGTGTGTCATACTTTGTTCCTGAATACCCCCTTCCCTTAACCCCTACGTTCAAAAACTTTATTAAACTCCTATTTAATAAACACTACCTCTGCTCCAAAAAATAAATACAAATCAAGATGCTAAGTAAAAAAAGTAAATAAAACAAACAAATAAATAAGTCTTTTTAAAAAATTGGAGTCATAAGTAGAGCATGTCCTAAGTTCTGTGAGTCTTCTGGAAAAGTGTCACCACTGATTCCCAGATCCATAGCCAGTTGGTCACAAATGAGTATGGCCTAAACCTGAGCAAGTATCTGAAGTGAAAAATCTCTTTTAAAAGTTCTGCCTTGCAACAGGGCTCCATAGGCAAATAGCACCAGGAGAAAGCTAGCCTCACAGGAGTGTGGACAAGCCTGTGAGCAGAGTAAGGCCAGCACCTCTGCTCAGCAGGACACACCCAGAACCCTATGGACTAAGGAACCAAGGAGCAGCCAGAGACAGGAGCCTTCCTTTTAGTTTCCTTCTGTGGCTGGAGAGCTCAGCCTAGGCCACAGGGCTCCATAGGCAAATAGCACCAGAAGAAAGCTAGCCTCCCTGGATGGTGGATAAACCCATGAGTGGAGGTAAGACAAGTAACACTGCTCAGCAGGAACCACCAGAATCCTCAGAACACAGGGTCTGAAGCATGGACTTCCAGTTTCCTTCTGTGGTCTGGGAGCTAATCCTGTGACACAGGGCTCCATACTCAAATAGTGCCAAGAGAGAGCCAGTCTCCCAAGAGTGCAGACACACCATCAAACACAGGCAAGACCACCACTTCTATTCAAATTCCTGGATTAAGAGGGACCCTCACAGAGGCATCAGGACACAGGAACCAAGGAACAGATTGGGACAGAATCATTTTGGTTTCTCTCTGCACCCCAGAGCTAACCCTGTATCACAGCTGTCAAAACCCAAATTCCTCTCAGAGACAGCTAGTCGCCAAGGAGTACCAACACAGAGGCTTGCAGGAGGGACAAGCCACAGTCAGAGAGAACAAGAACGGCTAACACCAGAGATAACCAGATGGGGAAAGGCAAGGGTAAGAACATAAGGAACAGAAACCAAGGCAAATTGGCATCATCAGAACCCACACACAGAACCCGAACACAGCGAGCCATGGATACCCCAACACACCAGAAAAGCAAGACTTGGATTCAAAATCACATATCATAATGATGATAGAAGACCTTAAGAAGGAAAAAAATAACTCCCTTAAAGAAATATAAGAAAACACAGGTAAACAGCTAGAAGCCCTTAAAGAGGAAACACAAAAATCCCTTAAAGAATTATAGGAAAACACAATCAACCAGGCAGAATTACAGAAAAACAAAATAAAACTGTGAAAGAAATTAACAAAACCATCCAGGATCTAAAAAATGGAAATAGAAACAATAAAGAAATCACAAAGGGAGACAACCCTGGAGAAAGAAAACCTAGGAAAGAGATCAGGAGTCATAGATGAAAGCATCACCAACAGAATACAAGAGATAGAAGAGAGAATCTCAGGTGCAGAAGCAGTCATAAAAAACCATTAACACAACAGCCAAAGAAAATGCAAAAAGCTCCTAACCCCAATCATCCAAGAAATCCAGGACACAATGAGAAGACAAAAGCGAAGGATAATACATATAGAAAAGAGTGAAGATTCCCAACTTAAAGGGCCAGTAAATATCTTCTACAAAATTATAGAAGAAAACTTCTCTAACCTAAAGAAAAAGATGAACATAAACATTCAGGAAACCTACAGAACTCCAAATAGATTAAATCAGAAAAGAAATTCTTTCTGTCATGTTATAGTCAAAACACCAAATGCACAAAACAAGGAAAGAATATTAAAAGTAATAAGAAAAAAGGTCAAGTAACATATAAAGGCAGACTTATCAGAATTACACCAGACTTCTCACCAGAGAATATGAAAGCTAGAAGATCCTGGAAAGATCTCATACAAACGCTATGAAAACACAACTGCCAGCCTAAGCTGCTATACCCAGCAAAACTCTCAGTGAACATAGATGGTGAAACCAAGATATTCCATGACAAAACCAAATTTACACAATTTCGTTCCACAAACCCAGCCCTACAAAGGATAATAGATGTAAAATGCCAGCACAAGAAGGAAAACTACACCCTAGAAAAAGCAAGAAATTAATAATTCAACAAACTCAAAAGAAGATAGCCACACAAACATAAAAATAACATCAAAAACAACAGGAGGCAACGATCACTATTCCTTAATATCTTTTAACATCAATGGACTCAATTTTTCAATAGACTAACATACTGTAAACATAGACTAACAGACTGTAAACATGAACAGGACCCAGCATTTTGCTGTATCCAGGAAATGCACTTTCGTATTAAAGACAAACACTGCCTCAGAGTAAAGGGCTAAAAAACAATTTTCTAGGCAAATGCTCCCAAGAAACAAGCTGGAGTAGCCAATCTAATATTGGATAAAATCAACTTTTAATCAAAAGTCATCAAAAAAGATAAGGAAGGACATTTCATACTCATCACAGGAAAAAATCTACCAAGAGGAACTCTCAATTCTGAACATATATGCTCAAAATGCAAGGGTACCCACATTCATAAAAAAAAAAAAAAAAAAACTTTACTAAAGCTGAAAGCACACATTGCACCTCACAAATAATAGTGGGAGACTTCAACACCCCACTCTCATCAAAGGACAGATCTTGGAAGCACAAACTTAACAAAGTCGCATTGAAACTAACAGATGTTATGGACCAAATGAATTTAACAGATACCTATGGAACCTTTTATCCTATGTCAAAAGAATATAACTTTTTCTCATCACCTCATGGTACCTTCTCTAAAACTGACCAAACTCACAAAACAAACCTCAAGAGATATAAGAAGATTGAAATAATCCCATGCCTCCTATCAGATCACTACTGATAAGGCTGGTCCTCAATGGCAACAACAACAACAGAAAGCCCAAATACACATGAAAGCTGAACAATGCTCTACTCAATGATAACTTGGTCAAGGAAGAAATAAAGAAAGAAATTAAAGACTTCTTAGAATCAAATAATAATGAAAGTACAACCTACCCAAACTTATGAGACACAATGAAAGCAGTGCTAAGAGAAAAACTCATAGCTCTCAGGACCTCCAAAAAGAAAAAGGAGAGAGCATACACTAGCAGCTTAACAACACACCTGAATTCCCTAGAACAAATAGAAGTTAATAAACCCAAGAGGAGTAGAAGGCAGGAAATAATCAAACTCACGGCTGAAATCAACCAAGTAGAAACAAAAAGAACTGCACAAAAAATCAAAGGTTCTTTGAGAAAATCAACAAGATAGATAAACCCTTAGCCAAACTAACCAGAAGGCACAGAGACAGTATTCAAATTAACAAATTCAGAAATGAAAAGGGAGATATAACAACAAATTATGAAGAAATTCAAAATATCATCAGATCCTACTACAAAAGTAACTTTACCTTACCTTTCATCAGCTGCCCTGACTCTGATGTTGCCTTGACTTATCTCTATTCTTCTCTTTGTCATGGCAAACTGTTTTAAGACCTCTGGGACATGTTCTGTAGGAATGCTAAGCTCCATAGACTGCAATAGAACCATAACCTTTAATATATCATCTCTGCCCCAATACCCTGCAGTCCAGAACACGTCAATTCTTTGTGGCACTCAGGTATATCATCGCCTACCTGCCAGCTGGTCAGGAGTTTACACATTGGTACTCCTTTTCCAAGAACTAGGAGTAATCCAGGGAAATGAGCCCCTGCTAATCCCAGTTGTAGATATGATAGCTGTCCAACATAAGAAGGCAGTTCAGGTCATGCCACTCTTGGTCCATACGGGAATAGCCATAGGTGTTGGTACTGGAGTTGCAGGGATAATGACTTCCATGACCCAATATGATACATTCACTTCCCAGTTTAAAAGTAATCTTCAAGAAATGTCTGAAAATGTGCTTATTATCCAGAATAAGATCGATTCTTTGGCAGCTGTGGTGCTTCAGAACCAACAGGAGCTAGATGTCCTGACAACTAAAGAAGGTGGTCTTTGCCTGTTCCTCCAAAAAGAATACTGTTTCGACATCAACCAATCTGGGACAGTGAGAAATAAAATCCAGGAACTACAGTCAGACATACAGAATTTCAGGGAACGAGAGACCTCCCTAAATGGAAGTGGATACTATCTTTCGTACTGTCTTTTCTAGTCATTCTCCTGGTGTTATTATTCACTCCCTGCCTCATCAATCTTGTTTCTACACTCCTTCAATGACAAATACAAAAAATTTCTAACCAAACTATTAATCAGATCCTGTTACAAGATTACCAGCCGCTGCCCACAGAAGAGCCACTGTCCACAAAGCAACCTGATGTAAATGTTTACCAAGTGGACCCGGATGGTGAAAGTCAGCTACACCCCAAAACTGATGATGCCCCTACACAGCAGGAAGCAGCTTAAGAGACACAATGCCCCCATTCTCTTTTCACCATCTGCTTCCCCCCCTTTTTTTTTCCTTCTCTTTATAATAAGAAGGGAGGTATCAGGACCTCTGAAACCAATGACATTACACCTAGGCAACAGCAGGACCACACACCTGTTGCCAAGGCAACAGCCACCATATTCCCAGAATCCACTTGGCCCCCTCCCACCTTTACCTGTGGCTGTGTCACTATCCATATATAAAAGGAAGACCCCTCTGATCTTGCTCACTTTCTCTCTCTCTTCCCCCTTCTCTTTTTGCTGCCACATTGCCCTTCTCTCTCTCAATAAACCTCACATGGAACTGTTTGATCTGGTGTAGTCTTTCTGGAGCTGCACGATGCTCACAACCCTCACAGTGGCTGTAGTTCTTGAAATGTTTAACTAGTGGTTGATAGCACTCATATCTTCCATCAGCAGCTCCAAGAATTCCCCAATTCACTTTCCCATTAAGTAGACACCCATTCACAACACCCAGCCCAGTAGTCAAAGAATGGAAATTTGCATATCAAACAAGGGAAAATATCAGGAAGCATTTGATTAATACCTAATAGGTAAAGTTGATAATGTTTTTCTTTTTTCATTAAAAATGATATTCTTTTGTTGGTCTCTATCACCAGCATCCTTTGTCTGGGATTTTTGTGCTTATAGAAGCCCTCCTTCAGATCCATAAAGTGTGATTGGGATATTACATGGCATCTGTAGGGCTGTAGTGCTAGGAGAAGTTATCTAAAGTTTCCATGAACAAAATTACAGTAAAGACCTCTTTGCCTTTTGCTAATTGAAAATAAACTGCTCTCCTTTGAAGAGGGCCTCAGTCCTCTGAAAGCTGCCATGGAAACAAGCTCATTAGAGGCTCCAGCAACTGTTCAGACATTTAATTTCAACCACAGAAAATGTACTATGTAATATCAACTATATATAAGCAAGAAACTGTGTGTGTATTCTGTCAGATACAGGCCTTGTTTTCTTTCTTTTTGAATGTTTAGCAGGGAGGGAACCTAGGGACCATCACCACAAATAGCTGTGAAAACTGACTGAGAGACCATGGGTTATACCTTCAAGGAAAGAAAAAATGGTACACACACACACACACACACACACACACACACACACACACACACTAACAAAATGGGGAACTGACTAGAAGACTCCAGAAGAATGTTACACCTTGGCTTACCCTTGTCCTAGCCACCAAACCCTGCTCTGATGCTGAGATGACCCAGCCATCTGCCCAAAATAAAACAAAGCAATGATATTTCCAACTGGGATGGACAAAGAGTGACAACAAGCAGTCACTGAACAGAAAGGCAGAGCTGGCCAACATCTCCCCACCTCACCCCCTGCAGTTTGTAAACCTCCTAGATGTTTACCACAGCCTTCCATACTGGAAGGGAGATTAACACAGTCTATCACCTCTGCCTGCCAAAAGAGGAAATTATACCCAACAGCCCTTAGTGTGTCCATAGAAACTGGTGGCAAAGGCAAACTCAGACCCCTCTCCTGACCTCAGCAACATGCCTCCCTACTATGCTCATTGCACCTATCCCATCAACCATAAAGTCTGAGTCTCAGTTCCCAGACTTTCCTGACCAGTGCTTCTACCAAAGCTCTAGGCCTCATCATCTTGATTCAACATAAAAGAAAGAGTAGGTCAATTTCTGTGCCAAGCCCTGGGCAAACATCTTTTCCCTCAGAACAGTCTATAAGGTGAATAATGCCAGTTTCTTTTTCTTTTTTTTTTTTTAATTGAATACTACAAAAAAATACTTGAACTGCTTATTTTGGACCCCAGGAAGTACAAACAGGTATGAAATAGTCAAGTATACTTTGTAAATAAATCTATTACAGCACAAAAGATAAACACAGGAGTCTGTCAGCTTTTGCTTGTCTTAGACATCAAGGTTCCCGATTGATTCTCAAAACTGCTTTAATCTTTCAGAATCCTGGTCAAGAACAATAAGTAAGCCATTAAGTAGGAAAGAGAAACTAGACTCTGGTGTGCAGTGACTTTTGCTGCATGTGCTAGTACAGAGGCATCCTTTCTGTTGTGTCTATTGTAAGTAGACATCTGTCTTTTTCCCAAGTAGCTTTTTAGTGCATCTTTGATTTTGAAAGCTGCCTTTTAGATGCAATGTCAAGTGATCTAGGCCAGACTATTATTCTCCATCCCTACCCTCCTCTCCCCTGCCTTTCCTCCCTTCCCTACCCCCCTGCTTCCTTTTCTTTCTCTCATCTCTTTCTTACAGGCTTTACTATCTGCATCAGGCTGGCCTTGAGCATAGTTTTTTTTTGTTTTGGGGGGTTTTTTTGTTTGTTTGTTTTCTTTTTTTTTTTTTACTTAGTAAAGACATTGTTTTTATTTTTTTTCATACTTTATTTACATTTCAAATGTTTCCCCCTTTCCAGATATCCCCTTTGGAACCTCCCCATTCCCTCTATGGGGGTATTCCCCCACCCACCCGTCCATCCACTCTCATCTACCCTCCTTGGCATTCTCCTATACTGGGGGCATCTGACACCCTCAGGCCCAAGGGCCTCTGCTTCCCCTGATGTCTAACAAGACTCTCCTCTGCCACATATGTGGCCAGCACCATGGATCCCTCTTTGGTTGGTAGACAGTCTCCTGGACCACCGAGGGGGTTGGGGGCTAAGGCCAGTTGACACTGTTGCTCCCTCCATGGGACTGCAAACTCCCTCAGCTCCTTCAGTCCCTTCTCCAAATCCTCCATCTGGGACCTCACACTCAGCCCTAAGGTTGCTACAAAGTGACTCTTGGGTATTTCGAACTTTTGGGCTAATAACCACTTATTAGTGAGTACATACCATGTTCATTCTTTTGTGACTGCGTTACCTCAATCAGGATGATATTTTCAAGTTCCATCCATTTGCCTGAGAATTTCATGAAGTCATTGTTTTTAATAGTCAAGTAGTATTCCATTGTGTAAATGTACCACATTTTCTGTATCCATTCCTCTATTGAGGGACATCTGGGTTGTCTCTAGTTTCTGGATATTATAAATATGGCTGTTATGAACATAGTAGAATGTGTGTCTTTATTACATATTGGAGCATCTTCTGGGTATATGCCCAGGAGTGGAATAGCTGGGTCCTCAGGTAGTATTATGTTCATTTTTCTGAGGGTCCATCAAACTGATTTCCAGAGAGGTTGTATCAGCTTGCATTCCCACCAGCAATGGAGGAAGAAGCTCGACTCCAGAGATCCAAATAACCCTATCAAAAAATGGGGAACAAAGCTAAACAGAGATTTCTCAACTGAGGAAACTCAAATGACTGAGAAGCACCTAAAGAAATGCTCAACATCCTTAGTCAACAGGGAAATGCAAATCAAAACGAATATTGCCAGTTTCACAGATGAAATAAAGGACGCATGAGGATTAGGAGTCACACTGGTGTCACGTAGCAGAACCAAGACTCAACCATCTATCAGTCTGATTCCAGGTGTGTTCATTGTTATATTGTACCCATAAGCCATTGCAATAACTATCAGGTTTATTCCCTACACACTGTAGACCCATTCTCTAAGTCAGATTCATCTTTAAACCTGATTTTCACTATATCATTGCCTTCCTCAGAAACCCAACTCTCGTCTTGTCATTGAGAACCTCCACAATCTGGTCCCACTGACATGTCCAGCTTTGTTTCTAAAATCTTATTTGCTGCATGGTTGATGCACCTTGCATCCTCACTCCCTCTCTGAGCATGTCTTTCTCCCCTTTCTTTTTCTTCTCTCTAAAACCCTCAGCACTGCTTCTTTTGTGTGCTCTCCAATCAACCAACTATCTATTAATTCCTCTGCACCTTCTATTACCAGTTATAACTCTAACTGTGTAACTCTGGGTAAGTTTCTCAGCCTTTCTGTGCTTCCATTTCTGAAAACATATCATGATGTCCAGAAGATCATGAGTGGATCCCAGACATTGTATAATTGATTTTGATTTTGATTGTGACTGTGCCCTGGTATTTTTCCTTCTTGGAGGAAGAAAGTATTTTAGTGGAGCCCACAGTTAAGAGACTTTGAATATTTAGAAGACTTTGAATTTTAAGAGATTGGATGTTTTAAAGGGATTGAAATTTTAATATGTAAGAATTTGCAAAGATTGTGGGACTTTTAAAGTTATTTAGATATTGGGGATGAATAAGAAAGGGTTGAAGCTTAATAGTGATGTATTTGTGTGTCAAGTTGACAAGGGGTCAATTGTACTGACTGGTTTTGTGTCAACTTGACACAAGCTGGAGTTATCACAGAGAAAGGAGTTTCAGTTGAGAAAATGCCTCCATGAGATCCAACTGTAAGGCATTTTTTTAATTAGTGATCTGGGGAGGGGACCTTTTGGGTGGTACCTTCTGTGGGCTGGTAGTCTTGGGTTCTATAAGAAATCAAGCTGAGCAAGCTAGGGGAAGCAAGCCAATAATTAACATCCCTCCATGGCCTCTGCATCAGCTCCTGCTTCCTAACCTGCTTGAGTTCCAGTCCTGACTTCCTTTGGTAATGCATATCAGCATGGAAGTGTAAGCAAAATAAACCCTTTCCTCCCAAACTTGCTTTTTGGTCATGATGTTTGTACAGGAATAGAAACCCTGATAAGACAAAGACTCAAACCAAATCCCTTTAGCAAAAATTACTGAGCAAAAAGGAAATCCATTTGTCCAGGAGCACTCACACAACCAAAAATGTAAGCAGTTCAGAAGAGCAGGATACTTGGCAGGTGTGTCCAACCTTTTAACACTGTAGCATGAGCTGTCATCTAAAAATATGTTGGACCACAGCCATTGAAGAAGCAGATGGTGCAGGGATTTTCTCAAAGCACCTTGTGGCCAGGGCAGCCAGGGAAGCTCAGGTACACCGGCAGAGAGGGATGTGACTTGCAGTGCTTGGACTCTCTGAAGTTATTAAAAGTAATTGTATATCTATGGTGGCAGTGTGTAAAGGAAGTGTGGCTTGTGGCCACACTTGTTAGGAACCACATTAGAAATGAAGCAGTCATTCATGTTAGAAGATGAACAAGATCCAGAACCACAGCAGAGTTCATAAGAACCCATTCAAGTCCTCGATGAAGATGCCAATGAAGATGCTGAGCTGATCTTTGTAGGGGTGGAGAATGTAAAGGATAATGCTGAGCTGATCTTTGTTGGAGTAACTTCAACTTCACAACCAGACACCTTGAACATTTTGAACAGAGTCACCCCAGGTTCATGGTTAAAAAGAAAGCATGACTCAATTAGAGAGACCACTACTCGAAGATTGCAGTCCTCACATCCTGCTGTCCCCACATCAGAGGCAGTGATTGTCTTGCCAGTGCCTCCTGCTGAATCAAGGCCAACAGATAGTCCTATTATTATTGAGCCTTTGCCTGAGTCTGGTTATAAAAGTAATTCAACACAAGTTGTGCCTAGTAGCTCTTCAAAGTGTTGTTCACCGCTGGTTACACTCTTAAGTTCAGAGAATAGACCAGTAAAGGCAGTGCTTTCAGGAGGAGATTTGAATGAAAGTTTGTATGTATCAAAGTGCCATTTTTCCATAAATCCATAGAGGCCTGAACACAGTATTGAGATTGTATAACAACTTTCTTCAGCTATGCCCCCTTCAGATATTTTCCCATACCTTGAATGCACAACATAGGACACCTTCTTTTGATGCTCCCAACTCACTGAATGGTTTTGTGAATGGGGCACCTCTTTCAGAGGACTCTGTCTATGCTCGCCAGGACAGTGGATTGGTGGAAGCAGACTTTTCAAATCTATCAAGTCAAGAGACTTTTGATCCCAAGAAAGGAAGTTTGACCCTGCTACTTAGTGACTTTTATTATGGACAGTATAAAGGAGATGGGAAGCCAGAACAGAAGACTCACACAACATTTAAATCCCCCAGCTGCTCAAAAGCTCTAAAAAATGTTAAATTTATGAACCACACCAAACATCATTTGGAGCTCAAGAGGCAGGGGAGTGACAATGCCTGGGAGAGCCACACCACCTGTCTCTGCTGCCATTGGCAGTTTGCTTTCCCGCTCCAGTTGGGGTGCCACATGTGCACACGACACAAGACCCTTCCATGGTCTGCAAAATCTGTGAATTGTCCTTTGAGACAGCCTTTTGTATCTTTTGCAGCACAAGAAGGATAATCACAAGCCCGTAAATGCTCTATGTGTGCCAGGTCTGTAAGTACAGATTGTCTGTCTTTGCAGACATGAAAACACATTTTACAAAGTGCCATATAAACACTAAGAACCTGCTTTGCCCATTTTGTCTTAAGATCTTCAAAACTGGGATGCCATACATATGCCATTACAGGGGCCACTGGGAAAGGAGCAGCCACCAGTGCTCCAAGTGCTAGCTACAGATTTAACCTTCAAGGAAAAACTGGAGCATAATACCCAGTGCCACCAAATGTTTAAGAAGCCTAAGCAGCTGGAAGGGTTGCCTCCTGAGATGAAGGTCGTAATTCAGGTGTCAGTGAAGGCTGTTGAGTCAGAATCTGTGAACGTAGCATCAATCCCTGTTAGAGCAACTGACTGGGAGCTGTCTTACCCCAGATCACAAGGCAGACTTTCACAAAAGCCCCATTAATTTTAACCTAAGTCAGAATCCAAACCCTTCAGAGAGACAAGAGTACAAACCCATACATCGGTTAATCACTGGTACCCAAGATGGTGAATTGATAAATAGTCAGATCTTTTTTCTTTAATTATGTGATAATGCAGGGTTTTGTCTATTTTTTGAGGGTTTCTTTTGTTCTTATTTAGTGCTGGAGCTGGATCTGAGGCTTCACAAACAATAAGCAAGTGCTCTACCACTCCATTCCCCAGCATTTTCTGAATGAACGGTGAGTGTTATTTAAAATACATTTGGTTTTCATATTAAGTATTTTGGCTTAACACAAGGAAGGTGTTTGTGTCTGTATCCCTATGAATGGAAAACAAGCTAAACCTATTTATTAGTATTTCATATAGCCCTAAAGTTTGAGAGCTCTTTTATGTAAAGGTTTGAAGTTTGGTAGGTTCACAAGGCCCCACCTCTCTCTAAAGATCTACAGGCAGTTAATACTTGCTATAGGATGGAGAGAGACCTTTTTTCTCTTTTGAGAAACATCTTCTTAAGTAGCATAGAATCAGTAAGTTGACACACATGCTTTTCAGTCTTGAAGCCAAAGAAGGAATCCTGCCTGAATGCCTTTACCTAAAAGAGTATCCAAGGAGGCCAAGCCATTCCTGTAAAATGTCCATGTTTGTAAAAGGCCCCTGCAAACATTAAAAGTTGAGTATTCTTAGTGCCATGTAAACAGCAGCAGCAACAGTAATTAGAAAACTGGGATGGAGCCTATGACCCCGGATTTTGTTTTGCTTGATGCTTAGGGTAGTTAGAGTTATCCACTCTATTCCATTTTGACTAGCTATGTTTGAAGATCTGGCCATATCCTCATGGGCCACATCAGTAAAACAAGTTGTCCTTTCCTGAGGAAAGAAGCCTCTGCAGTTGTGGTTTTAAGTGTATTGAGCCTTAGTTATTACTGAAAAGGTTTGGTGAAATGACATCTGTCCAGTTTATGGTCTGGGCTAGATTAGTTCTATTCTCAGGCTGTAATAGGAACTTGTCCAATAATATTAGACATAGCACAAAAACCAGACCAGTGTGACTAGAATTTAAACCCTCTATGGGGTCTTCATTTTTCAGTCCATGTGTGTGATTGAATATGTGAAACTTGCAATTTGATGCCCTAGTGCTTTATTTCCCCTTGGTGCTAGGGATTAAACCCAAGGGGTCTGCCACTGAACTAGATCCTTAGTCACAATTTGTGTCTTATCTAGTATTTAAGTGGTTATAATGTCTGTATAATTTCCCTTTGTTGGATGTATGATTTCTGACTTGATCACACTAATATTGCTTGGATCTTACTTGAAGCACTTTTGTGTGCAAGATATGTCCTAAATGAAAGCTTGCCTTCTCCTATCACCAGCCTATGGAGGAACAGCATCATAGAACTATAGAGCATCCTCTGAGAATTGGTCTTCAATTTCAGTAGCATTAGCTCTTTCTGTAAATCTCCAGGGCTGTGTCCTTGAACCTGGCTCAGTGCCACCTGTTGTCTCTCCAACGCCAGCTGAGGTGACCAGCTGCTGCTGCTTCTCATTCCTCAAGGAGTCTAGATGCATGCTGGCTATAGACACTGGTCTCAAAACTCTGTTGAGTGTCCAGTTCTTTTTTTTTTAAAGGTATCTTATCTTGTAGCACACACTGGTAATAAGAACTCTTGGGAGGCTGGGTCAGGAAGATCTGGAGTTCAGAGTCAGCCTGGGCTCTTCAATGAGTTCCAAATTACACAGCAAGACCCTGTCCTTTAACAACAAAAGATGTAGTGGAGACAGGTTCCTTAGATGTCCCTGTTCCATTTTTCCTTCCTCAGTTTAGTGAAGTTTCCCTAGATTCCATGAAAAAGTGGGAAGAGGTTACCCCCAAGCCTTTGACCTCTCTCTTAAGACCGAGGGAGACAAGAAGTTGTGAGTATCTTTTGTTCCCTCTGTGTTTGACCATTGTCTGTGATCTCCCTCTTTACTATTCTGATGGGTCTTTTCAGTGAATTTTTTGGCCACATCACTCTCTTTTTACCCCATACCTTTCCTTTAGGTATGGAAAGTGTATATGTCCCACTTGTTCTGGTGGAAAATCCTGTTTATGAAATGAGTCTACAGACTTGTGTACTGTCTTGAGACACTGTGTTAAGTGTCTCCAGCCCTGTTGCATAGTTTTCTATTTCACTAAAGCATGCTCCTAAGGAGTACAGACTGTTGTTTACTGCTAAGGGAGGCCCCAGGGCTCTGACTCCTGCCTACCCGCTTCTCTTGTCCCCTGCCACTGCACTGTTATGACCCACTGACCTTGCCATTCCTCAGTAAATTCCTGTTTCCTATTGATGCAGAGGCTTCATGGGCTGCTGTCACAGGGCTTTCCTTAAGCCTGCATGGCTGCAACCTCACTTGTGGTTAGTAAGCTTATCAAGATTTTTAGAGTGACTAGAAATGTCCCGTTTCTGAAACACCATTTATTCCTTTTGGAAGACAACTTACCCCTCCCTGCAAAAGTTTCCTAACTTGAAGAATAAATCCTTAGCAAGAGCTTTGGTTCTGTCTTAGAAGTGAGCTAACTTAAGTCCATTTTTGTGCTCTAACACAAAGATGTAGAATGAGCTGAGTTTCTGGAAGCTTTCTGTTTTATATCAATAGCCCTATCTATTTTTAAAGCAATGTCACTGTTTCATTTACACAGGAAATATTTGTCAAGATTACTATTTTGTTACTCTGTGAAGTTGGTTGCTTATTTTACCAAGTCAAAGTTACTATTTTAATGTTGCCAAAGTTATTTATAAGAACTAGCAATTAGAGGAATAAAGCATTTTATGAAGAAAAAAAAAAAAGTATGTTGGACCACATGCACAGCATGGGATTCATGTAATCCATGGGCCATAGATTGGACACACCTTCTTGTGTGTAAATGGAGGACACCCACCACCAAGAGCAACTTCTTCAGCCATTATTTCCCTAAGACAAATCACATGCACACACTGGAGCTGTGGTAGCTTTTCAAAAATATGTGTGGTAGAGTCCACCGAGCCTCTCAAAAAAAGGAAAAGAAAGAAAGAAAACTATCTCTACAGAGATTGTCCATGAATAGCCCCTACTTTACTCTACCTGGCTCAAGTTTCATAAATATCAGCTTCCACTCCCAAAGATGAGCACTGAGAACTGTTCAGAAAGACTCATGATCTGAGATTCCCAGAATTTCAGAACATAACAAATTGCAATAGGAATCCAGAGCCTAGCCTCCAAAGCTTCCTCTGCTTCATACTTATCTTTTGTTTCTTCTTAATTGATGCTTTCTAAGATCCCGAGTGTCTACAAAAGATTAATGGTTATGCTGCCAATTCAAAGACTAGAGACTTCAAAGGAAGGAATCTCATGCTTACCCCAACCCCACTCCCACATTCCCACTGGCTGTTTTATCAGCACTTCACAAGCAGAAAAGAAAAAGCCTTCAAGTGTGATTCCTACTCACAACACTATGGGGTTAATCAGGGTTCCTAGGCAGCTCCCAGCACCATCTGTTCAAATTGCCGTCTCCCAGATTGGCCAGGAAACTCATGCTGCTTTTCATCCTAACTTAAAGGCAGAGAGATTCTTGCACACACACAGGAACCTGGACAAGTGGCGAAAAAGATTCTTCTGGGATGTAAACAGACAGAAAGTCAGTGGAGACATCCTGTAGGAATGACACTAATGTACCCAGTGCTGTGCCAGGAATGGCCATTAGAATGGAGAACTCTGTTGTCTTCTAGCCTGCTGAATTTGACCCAATTCCAATCCAGATTTTTGTGTGACAAAATGATCAGTTCCTTAGCTGCAGCTAGTGGCAATCTCCTTTTGAGACAGACCAAGCAGGAGAGCCTTAAGGACGAAGACATAAGTCAACTGTTTGTGACTTCTTCTGGTCTTGCCCCTGCTGCATCTTTTCCTTCCTTCTTGGCTGTTTCCAGTTTCCAGCTCACGTTTAAGGCACTGGTTCTCCTTGCTTTCTGGGGGTGTTGCCTGTGCCTGCTTCACTTACCCTTATTTTCCCTTCGTTCTCTCTTGCCTCCTGTTCCTCTGGTTTTTCTTCCATTGTCTTGTCTCCTCTCCATTTTAACGTAGAAGAACCACAATGTCAGAGCTGGAGAGGCATTCAAGAATGTTAATAACAAGGACCACACAGCATTTTGCTCATAGAACTACTGGTTGAACTGGAGTTAGGAATAGAAGGTTCTCTGCTTTCCCAGATGAGGGATATAAAGAAATATGAGAGAGGTCACGAGAGCAGGTACATGGCAAAGCTCTTAGCATATTCATGACTATAGGTAATTACTAATCAGTACAGAATCTCCATCTTTTGATCATTAATATAGCTCAAAAAACTGTACAGATTAAGGGGGGGGGAGGAATCAGGTCCCAACATCTAAGAATAAATCTAGGACTACAGGTGTTGGGCCTGACCTGCACCTCCTCTCCCGGCAGTGATTGGCAGGCGGCCTGCACCCCAGCTCTCAGGCAACCGATGTCCCACAAGCAGGCAAGTAGGAGGGGGTGGCAGCTTGGTGGGACTGGGTGCGTGCAGCGACTGGACAAGGTGCCGCCACCCCCTCCACCCACGGTCTCCACCACGGTCAGCAGCCCCTGCTCTATGGGAAACACTGATGGTTGAGATTTAAGGGTGCGCCTCCCTGGCACACTGGACATGGAGCGTTGTGTGCAGACTGGGGCAACCCTGGCCATAGGGTCAAGAAAGTGAGGGCCCAGGTCGCCTAGGTGTGCAGGGGCCCTGGGTTCGAAGCAGCGACCACAGCACCTAGCGTGGCTTTGGCAGCAATTTCCCCGATTCCTCACTGACTTGCCCATCTGCCTTCCTGCACTGGGCAACGTGTTGCCAAGCCAAGCCTGGGCTGTGGGGCTCTGGCCCAGGGCTCGGCCTTGGTGGGCAGCCTGAACCAGATCCTGACTGCGTGGTGCTGGGGGTGTTCTCCCCTTCCCACTGTCCCAAAGTTGAAAGAGTGGAGTACCAGGCTATGGTAGTGTTGAGCCCCATTTTGACCCTGGTTTGGGCCTTGAGGACAAACCCAAGCCTGGCTTGACTTCTGAGATCTGTCTCAGTCACTTCCATATAGGGGTGACTTAGCAAGACCTGTTTGGCCCTCCCTCTGCCCTGCCATTGCTAGTGTGGACCTTTGCTAATGGCCTTGTCTATTATCCCATACCCTTCCCTGCCTCCTACATCATCTCTCCCCATACCTAAGTGCCCACCCCCTATTCCTTCTCTATATAAGTGAGGGGCTGATACAATAAAGTTGAGTTCCTGCTTCAAGAAGACTCCCAGCCTGGTGTGTTTCTTTTGGGCCATCGACCCTACCCATCCCGCTCAGCTTCGAACAAACTCAGCTGGACTGGTTTCTATCCTCTCACCTGGACCTGCCAGCAAGGAGCTGACATACAGGAAGGGTACAGTGTTTCTAGGAACCCATGCTAGCACTCTGAGCTGAGCCTTACTGAACAAACAATTCATATAATACCAACAAACCAGGCCACTGTAGGACAAAGAAGAGCCCCATACTTATGCCCAGTCATGGACAAAAATGGACAACACTACCCAAAGCACAAAAATGTCCAAACATTCCCGTTAGACCAACCTCTGCTTCTTTGTCAGTTAAAGCCACCTCCTTATTCAGTCCTTCCTCATTACAAATAATTTTTGTGGTATCCAACCACGAGAATTTCCTGCTTCCTGAAAGCCTGCAACCCCAGTTCCTCAATCCTTCCCCAAACTACCCAACAAGCCAAAATCCTTTTAAAGCCTGTCTTTCTGCTGCTATAACTGGAAAGCACAAGTTGGTTGACTAATAAAGCACATTTATGTAGTTCATGACTCTGAGGCTAGTTCGTTAGTTCAAAGGCTATTGTGGTATCATCTGGTAAGGGCCTTCTTGTAGAGCCCTGTCATGGCAGAGAGTACAGCCTAGGGTGACAGGACACAGAGATAATTACTTCAATTTTGTCTCCTTATTTAGGGACTTTAGGGACGAGGTTTTACTTACAGCCCCGGCACACCAGGAATTCATGATCTGCCCAGCCTCCTATGTGCTGGTATTACAGGTGCACACCACACACAGCTGTTTTCTTTTAAACCCATGAATACATGATGAAGAACCACTCTGATGATCTCATCAGTCCTGATTATCTCCACCTACCTCCCAGCATGACTTTAAGGATTGTTTAGAACATGTGAATTCTACCACAGCAAGGTCCTTCCTAACTCCTTTCAATCTCTGCCATTCACCAATCTTCTTTATTTAAACCAGCAATAAACAACTTGCTCAACCCTAGTGTGCTCTGGTCTTTGGCTGGGGGGTCAATAATAAACTATGAATTTGTGTCCTTCCCAAAGCCTTGATGTTACTTAAGGATGACCAGAAAAGCCCTCACCCTTCAGTGAAGATAGCCAGTCAAGTTTCTGCTTGAATAAGGGAGATCCTGTTCTCCATGTTACTCCCTCCCTCCCCCCCTTCTCAGAAGTTTAATCCTGGAAAACTTCAAAGATAGGAACATAACAAAGAACATAACCCCTAGCAACAGAATAATCTAGTGACTTCTGGATATAGCTGGTGAGACCCTGACCTTATCAAGAGAGCCCACCTTAAAAGGCAGGAGTGGGTGAGTGAGTGGAGAAGCACCCTCATAGAGTCAAAGGGGAGGAAGGAGAGGTGGAAGAGTATAGAGGGGGTTCTGGAGGGGTAACTAGGAAATGAGATATCATTTGAAATGTAAACAAATAAAATGATTAATTAAAAAACAGAAGTCTTCCTTAATCAGGGAGAAAATAGACAAGTTAAAGATGGATTGCTTTGCTTTTGGGGAGTGTGTATGACCACAGAAGACAGCTCTCTGGAGTCCTGAATGCTTTGAAAGCTGCATTATTGCTGCCTGTTTGCTGCCTCAGTCCACTCTCAGCCCAGAACTAGTTGATAAACTGTTAGACAGAGGTTATATATTCTAGGGTGGTAGGGAACTAGTGAAGAAAATGACCTCATTTCCCTTCTGCTGATTTGTTTTCAAGTATGATTCAGTCTTTGTTCCAGAATAGCAATAAGCATTCTCTCCTCTGTCAAGACTGTTTTCAACTAACATGAAGGGGAAAATTGGAACAAACAAAAATGTGCTAATCCGTCAACGCTCTGCTGCATGATAGAACCAGTGCCTGCTCCTCAGAACAACTTTACTGTCATATGAGTTTCCAGAAACCTAGCTGTCTGTATGATATGCCCAAATCCATGAAATGATTCTTCCCATAGAGTAGTTCTTTCCTAATTCCAGAGATTTATATACAACTTACTATTTCTAGGGGATGCCTAATTACCAGACAACAAATTACTCACAAACCAAAACTGAAAATTGCTCTTAATATTCAAGATGTTGGAAAAATGCTTATACAAAACAGATCAAAGGAATCAAATATATACCCTGCAGTTTTGAGACAATTATGTGAGACAAATTCTGCAATCAAACACTGGCAAGTATTCTCCCCAATGAGGGGTATCAAAATTTAGAAAAATTAAATCATGGTTTCATATCACAGAATAGAAGGCTTCATTGTGAGCTCTGGTTATCAGTAAACAGAATTAGAAAGATTAATATAATCATAATGTAAACCTCAGAGAATCACCATCTTGAAGATAAAATAATGGTTATTTCCATGTCATCTTATCCCTACCAGGGGATAAGCTGGTACGGAGCCTCTAACAGTTTCAAAGTTCTTACAGCAATAGAACCAGATTGTGTGGATGCGGGGGCAGAGCAGCAACTTTCGTACCAGCTATACCTGTGGCCCACAGTTTAATCTAAGAGAACAGAGAAGCTGGCAGGTGTTGGAATAAAATGCCAGCATGAAAAAGGAAGCATTTAAAAGATATATAAATTAGGATATCTGAGCTGCTATAAGAAACCCCAAATTTCCAGAGCATTATTAAAATGAAAGTTTCTCATTTAAATAAAGTGTAAGCGTTGCAACAAGTGGGTGGCTTTCTTCCAACTTATGACTCCACCACTCTATCCACAGCACTGGACCTCTGACTTTGTTGTCTAGACTCATTCTTTTCTGATCCATCCAGATCTTAAATTATATGTGAGGATGAGCTCTGAGTAAGGAGTGGCCAACCCACTTAGAGCTCACAGAACAGGAAAGAGGCAGGAATCATACCAGCTCTTCAAAGTCCTGGCCAAGATTCAGGCCTCACTGCTGATGTTCCATGGCCAAGAACTTAACTGGGGGCAGAACTGTAACCACTGACTGCACTACCCCTCCCAGTCGCATCCCCACCAGATGGAAGGAGAGCTGGTGAGCAACTATCTTAACAGAATCTTTGAAAGACTAAATAGACAGGAAAAGGGAAATAGGAGATGAGGGTTAGGAGTAGACTGGAAGAACTGGAGAGACCCCTGACAATTGGAAAGGCAGGTGTCACTCAGGTCCCTCATTCACCTGGTACCATCACTCACCACTCACCGAGGAATATGAGCTCCAACCCCCATCCAGCCCTATCCAGTTTTCTTTCTTTCCTGGACATATGTCAGTTTTATTTGCAGGTTAGTTTGCATATTGAGCTCTCAAGCATGTTCTCTCTCTCTCTCTCTCTCTCTCTCTCTCTCTGTCTCTGTGTGTGTGTGTGTGTGTGTGTGTGTGTGTGTGTGTGTGTGTGTTTGCATGAACAGGTGTATATCTGTCCATGTGTATGAGGAAGCCTGTGTGTGAGAGTGCATATACCCACATATGTGTGTGTGTATGAGGGTCAGATTCTGCCTGGGATTTTTTTTGAGACAGGGCCTCTCATTTGGGAGGAACTAACCAAGTAGGCTAAGCTGGCTGACTAGTAAGACAGAGATCATTTTTCTTCAGTTCCTCAACACTGGGATTAGAAGTGCATGCTACCATGTCCAGTTTTTTTAACATGGGTCTGGGAATAAGACTAGGGTCCTCATCCTTAGATGGCAAGCACTTTACCATCTGAGCTGTCTCCTTAGGCCCAGAGTTCATAAGCAAGATCTCATTGAACAAACCATTGTTTCTGAAATCAGCATCAAATAGAAAACCAAACCCTGGCATGTGTTCTGATCCTTCCACCTGGCTTGAAGATCATCTTACAGAACTAATGCATAGCCATTTCCTCTCCCCTGTGAGTGAGTGCTGCTTAGGAGTCTTTGGTACTCCATACTGAGAATACATAAGCAAGGAGTAAGTTGAGAACTTCGAGAACACTAATAAAACAGCGCTGGTGGAATCCCACTGGCTAGGAAATCTATGGTGCTTCTGGGTAAAGCCAAAGAGAAGCCTATTTTTTGTTTGTCTTCAGTGTACAAATTATTCTTTTTACCAAATCAAGACAAACCAACAGCCTCTTCCTAATGCCATAGAACAGGACAAAACACAGAAAGAGACCAGTATAGACCAGTATACCTGAGTGCAACTGTTCAGAGCAGGGAGGAAAGGCCCATGGGCCTTGGGGGAAAAACAAAACCCTCCGATAACTGTGATCACAGGGAAGCACATATTGCTAAGCCTGTTGTGGGACATCAGCTCCTTTAAATGCCATCAACATACATTCTAGGCTGAAAATTAACCTGGAGCAACAATAGAGCTAGACTTAAAATGTTCTACACATGCTAACAAGAGCCAGACACAATCAAACCTTGACTGGGTCAAGAACAACAAAGGTCATGTGATAAAAGACCAGCCAGATGAGGACAGTATAAAGAAAGATGACTGACCAAAACACAACTGAGATCACCCTTCAGCCACACTTTGGTAAAGTTTTCACCAAAAGGTAACAAGTAGAAAATAATCTCAAAATGCTGCTGGAAACTGTTAATGATGACAGCCAAAAGTCAAGTGTGGATTACCCCAAGAAATTTGGAGTATTTTATTCCTCACTTAGGGTTTAGTCATTACCAGCATACCATTTTTTTGTTTTCAGCATACCATTTTTTACCTGTATATTGTATGGTATGGTATGGTATGGTATGATATGGTAAGATCTGATATGGTATGATCTGATATGGTATGATGTGGCATGGTATGGCACACTTTGCAATTGCCTTGCAACAGTATAGCATAATATGATGTTCACTGTACTTGCCCTAACTTATTTATACACATACTCAAACCAGTAGGGCTCTGACAAGATCAACCCAGACATAATCCCAGTGTCTAGTATGCGATATCAGAATGGCATTTCTTCCAGAGTAAAAATACCATCAGTAGTATTAGAGAAAAAAAAACAGGCATCTCAAGAGGAGAAGAAAGAGGTAAAGTAGGAGAATAAGGTGAAGAAAGGAATAGAAAGCGAGGAAAAGATGATTTAAGAGGTTCAGTTCTGTAAGATAACAGGCCCAAGCATGAAGAAAGTATGTGACTTAGTGCAGGTTCTGGGGGGGGGAACCCTAATTTTTATGATCTCAAACAAGTGCTTTATTCATGGACATTCGTGCCTTCTTGTAAAATTGAAATATTTTACAAGATATGAGCCTAGAGGATCATAACAGTCTGGCTCTGTGATAGGCTAGTCCATGCTGGATATGACTATGGAATAAAATAATCTACAACAATCAACTTGGCATCTTTTAAGAAAAAACTTACAAAAATCTCCAGACTCTTCTAAGTCATTTATTCAAAAAGAGATCAGATTAGAAGTCCTGCAGCTTTCTGCTTCTGCCTGCTGGTCCTGTCTATTTTAGCTGTTACCCTGCTCTGAGGGTGTTAGATCCCCCAGTATAAGAGAATGCCAAGGAGGGAAGACGAGAGTGGATGGGTGGGTGGGTGGTTGGGTGGGGGAATACCCCCATGGTGGCAGGGGGAGGGGGAGGGAATGGGGAGGTTCCAAAGGGGAGATCTGGACAGGGGGAAATATTTGAAATGTAAATAAAGTATGAAAAAAAAATAAAAGAAAAAACAAAGAAAACGAAAAGAGTGCCATTGATGCTTTCTCAATAACTCAGATTTAGTGTATAATTTCCCATTAAATATCTGGTCTTTTCATTCATATAAATTCATAGTTTCATTCTACTTACACTGTTCCACAATTCACATAAGAAGACAACAGTGATTGTGTGGTTTTGGCATTTTCAAATATCAAGTTCAGTCATTTAGTATGCTCTGGTGAAGAAGTTTTCTCCTAAAACTTTTGAATTCATAAGATTTTGGAAATAGACTTTGTTTTCTTAGGCATATTTGTATTCCTTGATGTATACTGAAAATTATCCCAGACCAACAAAAGGACAGCATTAAACTGAGGCCTGTATCTAATAAAATCTCTACTTGGTTGTTAAGTAAAAGAGGATCAGTTTAGTTACCCTTACATATAACTGCAAAGATGTAATAGTCTTCTTTTGCAGCAGGTCAGCAAATCTCTCAACCCACATCTGAAAGCTTCTACTTGCAGTAGATAGTGGTTAACACAGAGAAGCACAACTGGCAGAGACTAATAGACTGTAGATTGTTCAGCCTCGAAGGGAATACTGTGTTCGAACAACTGAGGCTCAGGTATCTCTGTAGAAGAGGTGAAATGAGTATAAAAGCCAGAAATGTTGGATGACCACATGGAAACATCTGGATACAGCAGGGCAGCTGCACAGCAGTTGTGACAGCAGCCACAAGACTTGTACAAGCCTAAGCCAAACCAAACCCCAACATATGCAGGAGTTAGGCACACATGCTCACTCCTAGCCATGGAGCAGCTGTTAATAGTTAAGTGTTAGCAAGGAGGGGTCAGTTTTCTCTAAGAGTGTAGTCCCTGATGAACTGACAACACTCCAGTGGAAGACCACACATCCAAGAATACTTTGAATAGCACAAATTGGTCTTAGAGGATATTTAAAAAGAAAAAGACACAAAGTTGGATGGAGCTAGGAGCTGTTGAAGGGGGTAAATAGGATAAAAACACATACAAACAGGCAAAGAACTAATTTCAAAAAGAAAAAAATTTTCTAAAGATTTGGCAGCCAATAGAATAAAAAATTCCTTTCTTTCTCCTAAAATAGTTGCAGTGCCCATGCTGACAATGGCTCTGCCTCTTTCAGAAAGCAGGTGCCAAGTGCTCTCTGGGAAATGTAAATAGCTCACCAAGAAAGGAAAGAAACCAAAAAAACAAACAAACAAACAAACAAACAAAAAAACCTGGGAGGTTTTGTATGAGACAGGCACTACAGTGTGCATATTATTTCCACCCACTTTCCACTGGAGCTGATACCATGGGCATGGCTTACACCTAAACACACGAAGGCTTTGTTGTACCATTATACCAACACTGCTCATGACTCACTGCAGTGTAAAATCCACATGAACACTACAAAGTTATCAGAATATGTCTATATATTCATAGAAAATTAAAACTGGACTTGGAATCAGCAAACCAACCCTCACATCCAATGGCTACACCCATTGAAAAGTCCATAATGTCTGTGCCAGCTGCAGTGATAAACAGATGATGACAGAATGTGAGAAACATCACCTTAACCTACTTTCTCACAAATGGCTGTTGCATGATGCATACCTTAGAGGAATATGAGCATGCTTTGGGTCTTGACCTAGAGGAAGTGCTGTGAGTTTGTTTACTCAGCAACCACTTGTTAAACTCTGGCCTTACACCTGTGAACCTATTAAGGCCATAAATTAGTTTTTAAAAATCTCTTATGAATCAGCTTCCTGGTACTATGAATTAAATTACATTTCCAAAAAGAAAAGTTAAAGTTCTAGTCCCAAGATCCTTAAAACGTGATCTTGTGGAGGCAGAGGTTTCACAGAAATATCCAAGGTAAAGTTAATAGAATCAGCTCTAATGCCATTAGATGGTATTCATTGAAAAGGAGGGAAATTTGGACACAAACATGCACAAGGAAAGAAAGAAAGATGAAGATAGCACTGCATCCAAGGGGCTAGGGAGATAGCTTAACTGGTAAAGTGCTTCCCTTGTAAACAAGTAGACCTGATTTCAGTCTCTAGAACCCACTTTTAAAAGCCTGTGTTTGGTAGTATGCATTTGTAATCCCAGTGATAGAGAGGTGGACATGAGGATCCGTAGGATTTGCTGACCAGCTCACCTAGCCTACTTGGCAAATTCTAAGTCAGTGAGAGAACCTGTCCTTTCACAAAAAAAAAAAAAAAAAAAAAAAAACTGGACAACAGAAGGGCTATCCTATCCCCGGCTTCACATGAATATGTACACACACACACACACAGAGAGAGAGAGAGAGAGAGAGAGAGAGAGAGAGAGAGAGAGAGATTTTCACATATAGATCGGAGAATTCTACATTCTGCAAAAAAGCAGAGGGAATTAGAATGATTAGAGCAGACTGCTCCTCACGATTTGTAGAAGGAACACTCCTACCAGGACCAAGAGCAGCAAAAGGGACAGTTTCTACTCTTAAGACATCTGGCATGTGATCCCTGCCTAGGAGAGACCCAGCAATCCAATAGACATGTGAAGCAAGGGCTGGGGAACAACATCAAGAATTCAGACTGCTCTGCAGCAGGGCCTACTTTGATAGTGGACTACATATAGGGTCCAAGGCCAACTGCTGAATGGAAAAACTGAAAATGACAGCCATTTTCATCAAATTTTCACTCTCCTTCTTCTCAGCAGTTGCTAAAAGAGAGAAGTCATAAACTAGATGCGATGCCATTATTAACATCATTATCAGCAACTCACTTATACAGATCTTAGTGAGAATTAGACTTTAATGTTTCCTCCCAGTGCACTCAGGGTGCTGGCTACACCCGGATAATGCAGGATGACAAAGCTGGTTAAGCCTTTGTGTGATTTATTTTTGCTCCTATGGGAAGTTGGCACTTTATTCATTAAACTACTCCCTTTACCACGTTTCTAAATCATTGCTTTCCACTCCGATTCTGTCTAGTTTTCATTTCAGAGTTTCAGCTAGAACGGCTTTCATAATGAATTCTTTTTTTACCTGACAAGGCAAGTTAAAACCTCCCCACATTGAACATTTAAAAGGGAAATTCGGCCCCTTTTTGTCAGACTGTTTATCATATCTCACAAATACTCAAATCCATTTGCTTTGGAGAAGGTTTGTCGTTCTATGACAGCCATATAAAAGGGTTTTATTACAGTGCTCTATTCATTGGGGCTGCTCTGCCTGACGATAAAAAGGAATTCATTTTCTGGGTTTTTCTTGAGTGTCAGCTCTATAGTTTGCTTCTATTATCAAAGTTTTTAACCCAAGAAGAATGGAGAGGAGGGAGAGTTTAAGCTGATACACAATATCAGGCTAGAGTATGGAGTAACATAGAAAATGAAAATTTCCAAAATAAAATCTGACTTTAAATGTAAATAATACATAAAGACAAAAAACACTGTGGGTTATAATAACCATTACTGGATTTACATGGAATACAGAACCACGCATGACTCTCTAATATCAAACTAATGTCAACATTACTCTTTATGAATACTCCAACCTGTGTGGCAAAGTGTAGTGCTTTCATAGACATCACCAGGGATTTGGATGAGAAGCAGATGGCCTTTGGCAGGTCCAAGTAGTGCCCGAGGCTGTACATTCCTAGCAGATCACTGTTTTGGGGGATGCTTCTACTCACAGAGAACACATTGAGTGGCAAAAAGAAACATCTAAAAAGACCAAAGTGCATGCTCCAGGCCTTGGAAACATTAGCTTCTCTCCAAACCCCAAATAACAGCCTGGAAATTATATGAGAAGCTGAGGTCCTGGTATCATACCAACTGCACCCACTCCTTGCATTCACTGATGGCAGGGCATGTCTGACAGGCTAATGGAGAGTCTATGTCTGATTTCAGATCTCAGCCATCTTTCAGGACTCATGTAAAAAAAGACTGTGTTTGGAAAAGACTCCAGCATGAAGCTAAATGAGCTATATATACACCAAGAGATCCATGCAGGGCAGAAAGACATATAACACAAGGTCTTATGTGCAGGAAAGACTGCAGAGGGGTCAGGCACCAAAGCCACTGCTGCAGTTTGCAGCTTATGAAATATTAGGAGACTGTACCAGATATTAATGAGCTGTTGCTCTCAAACCATAGACATTGACAAAAGAGCACAAAATGGGAACAGGAAGGTCCAGAGGCTCTCAGCAACAACTTAGAGACAGGAACAGGGATGGAGGTTATTCATTACACACCTAGAGGCATGAGCAGAAAAATACAAGTTCCAAATTAGTATATACTCAGAAGTCTTAAAGAAATTTGGATTACACATGGGGTACTAGACAGTGAAATATGGGTGAGTCACTGCAAGCCTATCTCTATGGCCAGAAAGCAATGCAAATACAAACAGCTCTTAAATGTGAGTCATCTTTAAGTCACAGGCCTCCCTTGTTTCATAAACCAGTGAGGTGATCCAGCCCCAGGAATAGAAATTAAGTATTTTATAGAAAAAATAGGAGACTGAGGCATGGAATTGAAAGGGGGACATCTACTCAACATCTGTAGAATAAAAATCTGAGGAGTATTGAATAATTTCAAGTCCAATAAATGATAAAAAATGGAAATCATCCTCATCATTCCGGTTTGCACCTATGGTCTGTGCCATGTGGTGGCTCCATACCCAAATAGTGCAGGGAAAGAGCTACCCTCCCAGGAGTGTGACCAAGTCTATGAGGAAGGGTAAGGCCAGTACCTCTGCTCAGAGGGACCTGTCTGGAACCCCCAGGACACAGGAATGGACAAGCAGCCTGGGACAGGAGCCTTCCGGTTTCCTTCTGCAACTGGGGACCTCAGTCTGTGCCACAAAGCGTCATAGCCAAATACTATCAGGAGAGAGCTAGCATCCCAAGAGTGTGGACAACCCCAAGAGTGGAGGTAAGATGAGCACCATTGCTCAGCAGGACGTGCCCAGAACCCTCAGGACACAGGGAATGAGGAATGGCCTTCTGGTTTCCTTCTGGGCCAGGGAGCTGATCCAGTGACACAGGGCTTCATACTAAAACAGTGCCAGAGGACAGCTGGTATCCCAAGAGTACCGACACACCTTTAAGCATAAGCATGACAACCACTTCTGTTCAAATTCCTGGAGCAAAAGGGACCCTTACAGAGTCATCAGGACACAGGAATGAAGGAACAGCTGGAGACAGAATCTTTCTGATTTCTGTCTGTACCCAAGAGCTGACCCTGTAACACATCTATCCAAACCCAAATTCCTCTCAGAGAGAGCTGATCTCCAAGGAGTACCAACAAAGAGGCTTGCAGGAGGGACAAGCCACAGTCAGAGAGAGCAAGACCAGCTAACACCAGAGATAACCAGATCGTGAAAGTCAAGAGGAAGAACATAAGGGACAGAAACCAAGACAACTTGGTATCATCAGAACCCAGTTCTCCTATCACAGTGAGTTCTGGATACCCCAACACACCAAAAAAAGCAAGAGTCAGATTTAAAATCACATCTTATGATGATGATAGAAGATTTTAAGAAGGAAATAAATAACTCCCTTAAGGAAATACAAGAGAACACAGGTAAACAGCTAGAAGCCCTTAAAGAGGAAATACAGGAAAACACAATCAAACAGGTGAAGGAAATGAACAAAACCATCCAAGACCTAAAAATGGAAATAGAAACAATAAAGAAATCACAAAGGGAGACAACCCTGGAGTTAGAAAAACTAGGAAAGAGATCAGGAGTCATAGATGCAAGCATCACCAACAGAATACAAGAGCTAGAAGAGAGAATCTCAGGTGCAAAAGATACCATGAAAAACATTGACACAACAGTCAAAGAAAATGCAAAATGCAAAAAGCTCCTAACCAAAAATATCCAGGAAATACAGGACACAATGAGAAGACCAAACCTAAGGATAATAGGTATAGAAGAGAGTGAAGATTCCCAACTTAAAAGGCCAGTAAATATCTTCAATAAAATTATAGAAGAAAACTTCCCTAACATGAAAAAATAGATGAACAAAAACATTCAAGAAGCCTACAGAAACCCAAATGGATTGGACAAGAAGACAAATACCTCCAGTCACATAATAGTCAACACACGAAATGCACAAAACAAGGAAAGATTATTAAAAGCAATAAGGGAAAAAGTTCAAATCACATATAAAGACAGACCTATTAGAATAACACCAGACTTCTCACCAGAGACTGTGAAAGCTAGAAGATCAAGAACAAATCTCATACAGACACAAGTGCCAGTCCAGGCTGCTATAGCCAGCAAAACTCTCAATTACAATAGATGGTAAAACCAAGATAGTCCACGACAAAACCAAATTTACACAATATCTTTCCACAAATGCAGCCCTACAAAGGATAATAGATGGAAACCGCCAACACAAGAAGGGAAACTACACCCTAGGAAAAGCAAGAAAGTAATCTTTCAACAAACTCAAAAGAAGATGGCCACACAAACATAAAAATAACACCAAAAAAAAAAAAAGAGGAAAAAACAATCACTATTCCTTAATATCTCTTAACATCATTGGACTCAATTCCCCAATAAAAAGATATAGGCTAACAGATTGGATACATAAATAGGACCTAGCATTTTGCTGAATACAGGAAATGCACCTCAGTGTTAAAGACAAACATTATCTCCAGGTAAAGGGCTGGAAAACAATTTTCCAGGCAAATGGTCCCAAGAAACAGGCAGAAGTAGCCATTCTAATATCAGATAAAATTGACTTTCAACCAAAAGTCATCAAAAAAGACAAGAAAGGACAATTCATTCTCATCAAAGGAAAAATCTACCAAGAAGAATTCTCAATTCTGAATATCTATCCTCCAAATGCAAGGGCAACCACATTCATAAAAGAAACTTTACTAAAGCTGAAAGTACATATTGCACCTCAAACAATAATAGGGGGAGAATTCAACACCAAACTCTCATCAATGGACAGATTTTGGAAACATAAACTAAACAGAGACACAGTAAAACTAACAGATATCTTATGAACCAAAAGATTTAACAGATATCTATAGAACATTTCATCCTAAATCAAAAGAATATACCTTTTTCTCTGCACCTCATTGTACTTTCTCCAAAATTGAACATATAATTGGCCATAAAACACACCTCAACAGATATAAGAAGACTGAAATAATCCCATGCCTCCTATCAGATCACTACAGATTAAGACTGGTCTTCAGTGGCAACAACAACATCAAAAAAAAGACAGAAAGCCCACATACATATAAAAGCTGAACAATGCTCTACTCAATGATAACTTGGTCTAAGAAGAAATAAAGAAATTAAAGACTTTCTAGAATTTAATCAAAATGAAAGGACAACATACCCAAACTTATGGGACACAATGAAAGCAGTGTTAAGAGGAAAACTCATAGCTCTGAGTGCCTCCAGAAAGAAACTGGAAAGAGCATACACTAGCAAATTAACAGCACACCTGAAAGCTCTAGAACAAAAAGGACCCAAAGTATCCAAGAGTAGAAGGCAAGAAATGATCAAACTCAGGCCTGAAATCAACCAAGTAAAAACTAAAAGAACTATACAAAGAATCAACAAAACCAGAAGCTGGGTCTTTCAGAAAATCAAGAGGATAAATAAACCTTTAGCTAGACTAACCAGAGAGCAAGGAGACAGTATCCAAACTAACAAACTTAGAAATGAAAAGGGACATATAACAACAGAACCTGAGGAAATTCAAAAAATCATCAGATCCTACTACAAAAGCCTATACTCATCAAAATTGGAAAATCTGGATGAAATGGACAATTTTCTACACGGTTACCAAATACAAAAGTTTAGTCAGGTGCCCACTTGTGTGGAGGAGCCAGTGGAAGGACAGCTCCAGACGCAGGGACTGAGGAAAAGCCGAGAGGTAAGAGCCTGCCAGCTTCCACCTGTGGCAGGAGACCCCTGCCAAGGCCAGCAGGCCTCCATAGCCAAAGAGGGCAGGGAGAAAGTGAGTCACCCACTTGTGTGGAAAAGCCAGCAACAGGAGGGTTCCAGACACAGGGTCAGAAGAAAGGCCAGGACAGAGAACTGGTCTCTCAGGAATATTGACATCTTGGTTTGAAGGAAAGACAAGCCACAGTCAGAGAGAGAAAGACCAGCTAACACCAGAGATAACCACATGCAAAAGGCAAGGGCAAGAACACAAGGAACAGAAACCAAGACTACGTGGCTTCATCAGAACCCAGCTCTCCCACACCAGGCAGCTCTGGATACCCCAACACACGAGAAAAGAAAGACTCAGACTTAAAATCACATCTCAAGAGGATGATAGAAGATTTTAAGAAGGAAATAAATAACTCCCTTAAAGAAATACAAGAGAACACAGATAAACAACTGGAAAAACTTAAAGAGGACACACAAAAATCCCTTAATGAATTACAGGAAAACAAAATCAAACAAATAAACAAAACCATACAGGAATAAGAAACAGAAATAGAAACAATAAAGAAATCACAAAGGGTGAAAACCCTGGAGTTAGAGAACATAGGAAAGAAATCAAGAGTCATAGATGCAAGCATCACCAACAGAATAAAAGAGATGGAAGAGAGAATATCAGGTGCGGAAGATACCATAGAAAACATGGACAAAACAGTCAAAGAAAACACAAAATCCAAAAAGCTCCTAACACAAAACATCCAAGATATCCAGGATGCAATAAGAAGACAGAAGCTGAGGATAATAGGTATAAAAGTGAGTGAAGATTCCCAACTTAAAGGACCAGTAAATATCTTCAACAAAATTATAGAAGAAAACTTCCCTAACCTAAAGAAAGAGATAAACATAAACATACAAGAAGCCTACAGAACTCCAAATAGACTGGACCAGAAAAGAAATTCCTCCCATCACATTATAGTCAAAACAGCAAATACACAAAACAATGAAAGAATATTAAAAGCAGTAAGGGAAAAAGGTCAAGTAACATACAAAGACAGAACTATCAGAATTAAACCAGACTTCTCACCAGAGACTATGAGAGCCAGAAGATCCTGGGAAGATCTCATACAGACTCTAAGAGAACACAAAGGCCAGCCCAGGCTGCTATACCCAGCAAAACTCTCAATAATCATAGATGGTGAAACCAAAATATTCTATGACAAATCCAAATTTGCACAGTATGATTCCACAAACCCAGCCCTACTAAGAATATTACATGGAAAAAGCCAACGCAAGGAGGGAAACGATGCTCAACACAAAGCAAGAACGTAATCTTTCAACAAACTCAAAAGAAGATAGCCACACAAACATATAAACAACACTAAAAATAACAGTAAATAACAATCACTACTCTTTAATATCTCTTAACATCAATGGTCTCAACTCCCCAATAAAAAGACATAGACTGACAGACTGGATCCATAAACAGGGCCCAGCATTTTGCTGCATCCAGGAAACGCACCTGCATGTTAAACACAAACAATACTCAGAGTTAAGGGCTGGAAAACAATTTTCCAGGCAAATGGCCCCAAGAAACAGGTTGGAGTAGCCATTCTAATATTGGATAAAATTGACTTTTAACCAAAAGTCATCAAAAAGGATAAGGAAAGACACTTCATACTCACCAAAGGAAAAATCTACCAAGAAGAACACTCAATTCAGAACATCTATGCGCTGAATGCAAGAGCTCCCACTTTCATAAAAGAAACTCTACTAAAGCTCAAAGCACACATTGCACCTCACACAATAATAGTAGGAGACTTCAACACCCCACTATCAACAATGGACAGATCTCTGAAACATAAACTAAACAGAGACACGGTGAAATTACCAGATGCGATGAACCAAATGGATCTAACAGATATCTATAGAATATTTCATCCTGCATCAAAAGAATATACCTTCTTCTCAGCACCTCATAGTACCTTCTCCAAAATTGATCATATAATTGGTCACAAAACAAACCTCAACAGATATAAGAAGATTGAAATAATCCCATGACCTATCAGATCACTACAGATTACAGTTGGTCTTCAATGGCAACAACAACAACAGAAAGCCCACATGCACATGGAAGCTGAACAATGCTTTCCTCTATGATAACTTGGTCAAGCAAGAAATAAAAAAGGAAATTGAAGACTTCCTAGAATTTAATGAAAATGAAAGTACAACTTACCCAAACCTATAGGACAAAAAGAAAGCAGTGTTAAGAGGAAAACTCATAGCTCTGAATGCCTCCAAAAAGAAACTGGAGAGAGTATATACTAGCAGCTTAACAACACACCTGAAAGTTCTAGAAGAAAAAGAAGCTAATACACCCAAGAGGAGTAGAAGGCAGGAAATAATCAAATTAAGGGCTGAAATCAACCAAGTAGAAACTAAAAGAACGATACAAAGAATCAACAAAACCAAGAGCTGGTTCTTTGAGAAAATCAACAAGATAGACAAACCCTTAGCCAGACTAACCAGAGGGCACAGAGACAGTATCCAAATTAACAAAATTAGAAATGAAAAGGGAGATATAACAACAGACTCTGAGGAAATTTAAAAAATCATCAGATCCTTCTACAAAAGACTATACACAAAATTGGAAAATCTGGAGGAAATGGACAAGTTTCTAGACAGATACCAATTACCAAAGTTAAATCATGATCAGATAAACCATCTAAACATTCCCATAACCCCCAAAGTAATAAAAGTATTCATTAACAGTCTCCCAACCAAAAAAAGCCCAGGACCAGATGGGTTCAGCGCAGAATTCTATCAGACCTTCAAAGAAGACCTTTTACCAATAGTACTCTTCAATCTATTCCACAAAATAGAAACAGAAGGAACACTACCCAATTCATTCTATGAGGCCACAGTTACACTGATACCGAAGCCCCACAAAGACCCAACAATAAAAGAAAACTTCAGACCAATTTCCCTTATGAATATCCATGGAAAAATACTCAATAAAATTCTTGCAAACCAAATGGAAGAACACATCACAACGATTATTCACCATGATCAAGTAAGCTTCATCTCAGGGGTGCAGGGATGGTTCAATACCCAGAAGTCCATCAATGTAATCAGCTACATAAACAAACTCAAAGAAAGAAACCACATGGTCATTTCATTAGATGCTGAAAAAGCATTTGACAAAAGTCAACATCCCTTCATGATAAAAGTCTTGGAAAGATCAGGAATTCAAGGAGCATAATTAAACATAGTGAAAGCAATATATAGCAAACCTCTGGCCAACATCAAACTAAATGGAGAGAAAGTTAAAGCAATCTCACTAAAATCAGGGACTGGACAATGCAGCCCACTCTCTCCCTATCCATTTAATATAGTACTTGAAGTTCTAGCTAGAGCCATCAGACAACAAAAAGAGGTCAAAATGATACAAATTGGAAAGGAAGAAATCAAAATGTCACTATTTGTCGATGATATGATGATATATTTAAGTGACACAAAAAACTCCACCAGAGATCTGCTACAGCTGATAAACACCTTCAGCAAAGTGGCTGGATACAAAATTAACTCAAGCAAATCAGTAGCCTTCTTATACTCGAAGGATAAACAGGCTGAGAAAGAAATTAGGGAAATAACACCT
Source organism: Rhynchomys soricoides (assembly GCA_019843965.1). Lineage (NCBI taxonomy): Eukaryota > Metazoa > Chordata > Mammalia > Rodentia > Muridae > Rhynchomys > Rhynchomys soricoides. The sequence goes on along the minus strand of JADRCH010000007.1, from coordinate 25,183,949 downwards.
TCACAATGGTTACAAACAATATAAAATATCTTCGTGTGACTATAACCGAACAAATGAAAGATCTGTATGACAAGAACTTCAAGTCTCTGAAGAAAGAAATCAAAGAAGACCTCAGAAGATGGAAAGATCTCCCATGCTCATGGATCGGCAGGATTAATATAGTTAAAATGGCCATCCTACTGAAAGCAATCTACAGATTCAATGCAATCCCCATCAAAATCCCAACTCAATTCTTCATAGACCTAGAAAGAGCAATTCTAAAATTCATATGGAATAACAAAAAACCCAGGATAGCAAAAACTATTTTCAACAATAAAAGGACTTCTGGGGGAATCAACCTCCCTGACTTCAAGCTGTACTACAGAGCAGTAGTGATAAAAACAGCATGGCATTGGTACAGTGACAGTCAGTTAGATCAATGGAATAGAATCGAAGACCCAGAAATGAACCCAGACACTTATGGTCACTTGATCTTTGACAAAGGAGCTAAAATCATACAGTGGAAAAAAGGCAGCATCTTCAACAAATGGTGCTGGTTCAACTGACGGTCTCCATGTAGAAGATTGCTAATTGATCCATTCCTATCTCCCTGTACAAAGCTCAAGTCCAAGTGGATCAAGGACCTCCACATAAAACCAGATACACTGAATCTAATAGAAGAGAAAGTGGGAAAGAATCTTGAACACATAGGCACAGGGGAAAAGTTCTTGACCAGAACACCAATGGCTTGTGCTCTATGTTCAAGAATTGACAAATGGGACCTCATAAAATTACAAAGCTTCTGTAAGGCAAAGGACACTGTAAATAGGACAAAACAGCAACCTACAGATTGGGAAAAGACCTTTACTTATCCTCCATCCGATTGAGAGCTAATATCCAATGTATACAAAGAATTTTAGAAGCTAGACTCCAGAGATCCAAATAACCCTATCACAAAATGGGGAAGAGAGCTAAACAGAGAATTCTCAACTGAGGAAACTCAAATGGCCGAGAAGCAACTAAAGAAATGTTCAACATCCTTAGTCATCAGGGAAATGCAAATCAAAACAACCCTGAGATTTCACCTCACACCAGTCAGAATGGCTAGATCAAAAACTCAGGTGACAGCAGATGTTGGCGAGTAGGTGGAGAAAGAGGAACACTGCTCCATTGCTGGCGGGAAAGCTAAGTTGATACAACCTTTCTGGAAATCAATTCAGCGGGCCCTCAGGAAATTGAACATAATACTACCTTAGGACCCAGCTATTCCACTCCTGGGCATATACCCAGAAGATGCTCCAACATGTAATAAAGATATATGTTCCACTATGTTCATAGCAGCCATATTTATAATAGCCAGAAGCTGGAAACAACCCAGATGTTCCTCAACAGAGGAATGGATACAGAAAATGTAGAAAAGTATTCCATTTACACAATGGAATACTACTCAACTATTAAAAATCATGACTTCATGAAATTCACAAACAAATGGATGGAATTTGAAAATATCATCCTGAGTGAGGTAAGGCAGTTACAAAAGAATGAACATGGTATGTACTCACTATTAAGTGGTTATTAGCCCAAATGTTTGAAATACCAAGAGACATTTTGTAGCAACAATAGGGCTGAGTGTGAAGTCCCAGATGAAGAACTGGGAGAAGGGACTGAATGAGCTGAGAGAGTTTGAACCCCAGGAAGGCAGCAACAGTGGCAACTGGCCTGACCCTTCGATGATTCTGAAGACTGGATCACTAACCAAAGAATACACATGGAGGGACCCATGGTGTTGGCCACATATGTGGCAGAGGAAGGTCATGTTATCCATCAGGGGGAGGAGAGGCCCTTGGGCCTGAGGATGTTAGATTCCCCAGTATAGGAGAATACCAAAGAGGGAAGATGAGAATGGGTGGGTGGGTGGGTGGGAGATTACCCCCATAGTGGCAGGGGTAGTGGAGAGGGAATGGGGAGGTTCCAAAGGGGAGATCTGGAAAGGGGGGAACATTTGAAATGTAAATAAAATATGAAAAATAAAAAAAAAATTTTTAAAAGTTAAGTCAGGATCAGATAAACCATCTAAACAGTCTCATAACCACTAAAGAAATAGAAGCAGTCACTAAAAATCTCCCATCCAAAAAAAGCCCAAGACCAGATGGCTTTAGTACAGAATCCTATCGGACCATCAAAGAAGACATAACACCAACACTCTTCAAACTAGTCCACAAAATAGAAACAGAAAGACCACTACCCAATTCATTCTATGAGGCCACAGTTAAACTGATACCAAAACCTCACAAAGACCCAACAAAGAAAGAAAACTTCAGACCAATTTCCCTTATAAATATTGATGCAAAATTCTCAATAAAATTCTTGCAAACCGAATCCAAGAACACATCAAAACGCTCATTCACCATGATCAAGTAGGCTTCATCCCTGGGATGCAGGGATGGTTCAATACCCGGAAATCCATCAGTGTAATCCACTAAACAAACAAACTCAAAGAAAAAACCCACATGGACATTTCATTAGATGCTAAAAAAGCATTTGACAAAATTCAACATCCCTTCATGATAAATGTCTCAGAGAGATTAGGAATTAAAGGGTCCTACCTAAACATAGAAGAAGCAATATACAACAAACCAGTAGCCAACATCAAACTAAATGGAGAGAAACTTAAAGCAATCTCACTAAAATCAGGGACTAGACAAGGCAGTCCACTCTCTCCCTATCCATTTAATATAGTACTTGAAGTTCTAGCTAGAGCAATTAGACAACAAAAAGAGGTCAAAGGGATACAAATTGGAAAGGAAGAAATCAAAATATCACTATTTGCAGATGATATGATCATATACTTACGTGACCAGAAAAACTCCATCAGAGAGCTGCTACAGCTGATAAACAATGTCAGCAAAGTGGCTATATATAAAATTTACTCAAACAAATAAGTAGCCTTCCTATACTCGAAGGTTAAACAGACTGAGAAAGAAATTAGGGAAATGACACCCTTCACAATTGTCACAATATATAGTATCTTGGTGCGACTCTAACCAAACAACTGAAAGACCTATATGACAAGAACTTGAAGTCTCTGAAGAAAGAAATTGAAGAAGACTTCAGAAGATGGAAAGATCTCCCATGCTCATGGATTGGCAGGATTAATATAGTAAAAATGGCTATCTTGCTGAAAGCAATCTACAGATTCAAGGCAATCCCCAGCAAAATTCCAACTCAATTCTTCATAGACTTAGAAAGAGCAATTCTCAAATTCATTTGGAATAACAAAAAACCCAGGATAGCAAAAACTATTCTCAACAACAAAAGGACTTCTGAGGGAATCAGCCTCCCTGACCTCAAGCTGTACTACAGAGCAGCAGTGTTAAATACTGCATGGTATTCATACAGTGACAGGAAGGTAGATCAATGGAATAGAATTGAAAACCCAGAAATGAACCCACACACCTACAGTTACTTGGTCTTTGACAAAGGAGCTAAAATCATACAGTGGAAAAAAGGCAGCATTTTCAACAAATGGTGCTGGCTCAACGGGAGGTCAACATGTAGAAGAATGCAAATTGATCTATTCCTATCCACCTGTACAAAGTTCAAGTCCAAGTGGATCAAGGACCTCCACATAAAACCAGATACACTAAATCTAATACAAGAGAAAGTGGGGGAAATTCTCAAACACATGGGCACAGGGGAAAAGTTCCTGAACAGAACACCAATGGTTCATGCTCTAAGATCAAGAATTGACAAATGGGACCTCGTGAAATTACAAAGCTTCTGTAAGGCAAAGGACACTGTAAATAGGACAAAATGGCAACCTACAGATTGGGAAAAGATCTTTACCAATCCTACATCCGATAGAGGGCTAATATCCAAGGTATACAAAGAACTAAAGAAGCTATACTCCAGAGATCCAAATAACCCTATCAAAAAGTGGGGAACAGAGCTAAACAGAATTCTCTACTGAGGAAACTCAAAGGGCTGAGAAGCACCTAAAGAAATGTTCAACATCCTTAGTCATCAGGGAAATGCAAATCAAAACAACCCTGAGATTCCACCTCACACCAGTCAGAATGGCTAAGATCAAAAACTCAGGTGACAACAAATGCTGGTGAGGATGTGGAGAAAGGGGAACACTCTCCATTGCTGGTGGGAATGCAAGCTGATACAACCTCTCTGGAAATCAGTTCAGCGGGCCCTCAGAAAAATGAACGTAATACTACCTGAGGACCCAGCTATACCACTCTTGGGCATATACCCAGAAGATGCTCCAACGTGTAATAAGGACACATGCTCTACTACGTTCATAGCAGCCATATTCATAATAACCAGAAGCTGGAAACAACCCAGATGTTCCTCAAGAGAGGAATGGATACAGAAAATGTGGTACATTTACACAATGGAATACTACTCAGCTATTAAAAACAATGATATCATGAAATTCACAGGCAAATGGATGGAACTTGAAAATATCATCCTGAGTGAGGTAACTCAGTCACAAAAGGACAAGCATCATATGTACTAACTGATAATTGAATATTAGCCCAAAAGTCAGGAACACCCATGATTCAATTCACAGCATCTGTTGTACTGAGCGCGGGGTCCCAGGTGGAGGATTTGGAGAAGGGACTGAAAGAGCTGATGGAGTTTGCAGCCCCATGGGGAGGGAGCAACATTGTCAACTGGTCAGCCAGCCTGGGGCCCCCAGAGACTGGACCACCAAAGAATGCATATTAACCCATGGTGCTAGCCACATATGTGGCAGAAGAGGGCCTTGTTGGCCATCAGTGGGAAGAAAGGCCCTTGAGTTTGAGAGTGTTAGATTCTCCAGTACAGGGGAATTCCAGGGAGGTAAGACGGGAGTGGGGAAGAGGGGAAATACTCTCATAGAGGCAGGGGGAGGTGGGATGGGATAAGGAGTTTCCAAAGGGGAGACCTGGAAAGGGGAAAACTTTTGAAATGTACATAAAGTATCAAAAACAAAATCACCCTCCATCTTTCTTACTAAACTAAAGACATATCTAACAACTTTCTTTATTTTTAATATTGTAATTATTATAATTTTATTATTTTTATTTTCTATATTTTTCTTTATGCTAGAGAATTTCATTTGTATATACAATGTCCATATCTACCCTCACATTCCTCCTCTCCAATTCTCCCTGTACTTCTTCAACACATCCCCCTTCCTATTTCATGTCTAACCAATATATTTTATATTATATTAATATATATTAATTATTTATTGTTACTTTATATTATATAATATTATATGTTATTATAGAATATAATGTATGTTATTATGTGTTATATAATATCATATATATGTGTGTGTCCATGGGTAAACGAATACATACTAGAGCATATGTTGTATGACAGCCTTTTCCTGGGGCAATGCTATATACATATCTACTCACCCCAGATATGAAGCTAATGACAGACCAAAGTGCTGATGCCACCAAAGTCCAATTTAGTGAACCAATGAGTTGTATTGAGGTTACATATAGGAATGCAGGTAAGGGCAACTTACAGGAACGGAAATGACTTGAAGACAACTGTATCACCAAAGCTTACCCTAGCTCATAAAGTTGGGAGCACACTGCACAGCCTAGAGGCAGCTCAACAAGTTGGAGAGTGGGTTTTCCAAATGACTTAGTTGGACTAAACCTCTTCTAGGCAGCTGGTCTGGATATGACTCTCAGCAACTTTTATTGTTTACTATTGGGAGAGAGGGGCTGATGAATCTGATCAGTTTCAGGGACTTCCTAAAGCTATTTTGAGTTGTTTATTTTCTGTCTTAAAAAGCTTTTCTGCAGGATGGAATGTTTCAATATGGGAAGAAACTACTAACCCAACAGCATGGGAAGCATACCAATGACCACACCCCCAAAGAATGATTCTCCCTCCCCCAAAAGCTATCACCTCGCAACAGCTCCTCCAAAAGAGAAGGGGCTAGAGAGTACCTCCACAACCTACACTAGAATTTTGGCTTGCTTGATCTTGTGCAGGTAATGACAGCTGCTATGAATTCAGGAGTACAGCAGCTAGTTCACCTCCAGAAGACAAGATCTCACAGCATCCTCTCTATATTCCATAACTTAATCTTTCCCTAGCATGGATTCAACCTGTAGGCTTCTTTGTAGCCTTGAAGTTTCGCTTTTAGTGACTTTTAAATTCCATTGTTTGCTTTCTCACCTGAAAAAGATGAAGAATTATACAAGCAGCAAGAATTGAGTATTATAGGTTGTGACATTTAATTTTGAGTGTCAACTTGATTGCATTAGGAAACATCTACCGCATTAAAGAGGCATACTTCTGGGTACATCTATAGCATTTTCCCAGAGAGCATTAACTGTGTCAAGACTGGGGCAGACCCATCCTGAATTCCCTTAGGCTAGGGTTCTTGCCTAAACAAAAAGAGAAAATAGAGAAAGACAACTGAGAACCAGTCTTCATTTCTCTCTATTTCCTGAACAGTCAAGATATGAGCAAGCAGCTTCATGCTTTTGATGCCATGGCAAGAATCTACTTCCACAGTCCTGCCTTCCTCTCTATGGTAGACTATACCCTCAGATTCTGAGTCTTACATTGTTTCTTGTCAAGAATCAAGCCACAGTAGCAAGAAAAGAAACTAACACATAGATAAATCTAAAATCACCTCCTATTTCTGTATTTTAATGAGCAACCAAATAAATGGTCTGACCTGTCTAATTGTCTTGCCACAGCCAAAATCCAGAAGACTTTGCCAGTATAATCCTGAAAGGCTGTCATTAAATTAATGATTATGTTCACAGTAGTGACAAGCAGGATCTTGCCAAAGGATGTGTGGCCAGTAGTTGCTGTGTAAACAGATCCACAGCCTCATGGCTATATCAAGGCCATCCCTCTGAGTTGTGGAACCCATGTGCTTTTGCATGGTCAAAAACTGGTTATAAAAATCATAAACTGGTTATAAGAATGCCCCTATTCCCAGAAACATAATATTAACTATGTAGTGCTTGTCTCAACTAACTCTTCTGTAAAATAGGAACACAGCAGTACCAAATTCTTGGTGTTGTTAAAAACAATGAGTAAATAATCCATGGAGAAGATTTAGCTCAATGTTTGGCATGTGGTAACTGCATTCCTGTTCATACATATTCACACAGAGAGCCACATAGACACAGACACAGAAAGAAAAAGGGGAGTGGAGAGGAAAGAGTAGGAGAAAAAGAAGAAAGAAAATTTTGTTAAACCCCTATTTTTTTGATACTTTATTTACATTTCAAATGTTTCCCCCTTTCCAGATCTCCCCTTTGGGACCTCCCTTTTGTTAAACCCCTATTAACACTACAAAACATTTTTTTACTACCTGGAGTCCCCCCCCCCACCTTCTAGTTTCTTACACTTTATCTAAAGTACAAAGGTATATGCTTCAGTAAATGAAAAGGGGTTCTTTTATGAGAGGTTAGGGGACATTGCTTGGTGTGTGTGTGTGTGTGTGTGTGTGTGTGTGTGTGTGTCTTTTGAGACAAGGTCTCATAAAGCCCTGGCTTTTCTGGAACTCGCTATGTAGATCAGGCTGCCCTTGACCCACAGTGATCTTCCTGTCTGCCTCCCAAGTGTTCCATCATGCTCAGCCCAAGTAAATGAAAGAGACTTAATAAGACCATATACACATATGGTCTTTCCAGAATCCTCTAAAGGCACACTAAAGGCAAGCATTCTTTGAGCTTTCTTTCCAGTTGGGAGTTGGCTTCTCCATGATGGCTCAGCACCTTAATGAGAACAAGGTCATAACCAGAAACAAAGCACAGAAGTATGTTGAGAATGGACCAAAGGCAAGTTGATTGTGATAGAAAAGAAAGCAAAAACAGGATTAGAACATGAGGTATTATTTATCTGCTTTTTTAAAGGCAGATGATTTGCTTGACTATACAGAACTCTGTGTAAGAGTCTAGGTCACATAGAAAGGAAGCTACAAAGAATTGAGACTCAGCCCTGCCCATTTCTCAGTTCTGCTCAGCTCCTGCACAGTACTGGGTTTTAAACAGAGTAATTTGTGGATAATCCTCTTTTCTGACTAATTAATTTCCTCCCACTGCCTTACCCACATTGGTGTCCCCTTCTCCTCTAGCCTGTAAACATCTGCCTAAATAACCAATGTGTTCACTTTTCAAATGTGACATGGATGCTCAAGCAATATTCTAAGAGACATGGTTTGGTGGAAAGGTGAGGACCTTTCAATGGACCACTTCAAATCACCACAGGGGTGTGTGTGTGTGTGTGTGTGTGTGTGTGTGTGTGTGTGTGAGACAGACAGAGAAAGAGAGAGAGAGAGAGAGAGAGAGAGAGAGAGAGAGAGAGAACTTGTTTCATTAAGAATGGGTTGGTTGGTTTTGCTCTGATTTTGTCCTTCAGGAGATTATGCATAGCCCTTTCATTTATTCAAATAAGCATAGAATATCTACCAGATGCCAGGCACAGTTAGGCTCCAGAGATTCAAAAAGAAGGTCATATTTTGAAGACCTGTATACTAGTAAGCTATCTCAAAAAAGGAAAGAGACAGAGAAAAACAGAAAGAAAGAATGAGAAGGAGGGATTGCAGCAGCAGCAGCAGCAGCCTTGATTTAGGCATTTGTCAGATTCCATAATTCTTACTATGTCCAACATCAAGCTAACTACCAGCTAGCAGCATTCCCAAACACATACCACCAGCTCTCACCAGATAAAATGCTGCAGCTCCTGTACAAACACATTTCACAGTGTAAGGGAAACAGGTAAACCTCCAGACTCCAGAAGCAAGGGCAGAGTGCTACAGAGCATAGGAGGCAAAGGCAGTCTTCATAGTGCCAAAGAGAAACCGAAAAGTTCAGCCACTAAAGCTGCAAGTTTCATTTTCACAATGTCCCTGGACAGAAGGCTAGCTAAGGACAGACATTCTCTCACCATCTAGCCTTTATGGCCTTTTCAGTCCCTAACACAGATGCACGTTATAGCTCCTACATAGAGATTCTGAAAGACAGGAGACAAAGATGAATGGATTGTCCCTTATTGCTAGTGGCTGTATGAGTGGTTTTTGGATTTGGCAAAGGGAAACCTTGCCATTGCTAAGTACAGCCTGAAGACTCATTTCATCATTTTGACTTCTGTTTTAATTAACTGTACATATGTCTGTTCACTCATTAGGGTCAAGCAATCCAGCCGGGATGAATCTTCCTGGCATCTGGGCTGAGTTAGCAAGTGCCCCTGGGATTTGGGACTGTGACAAGAAGTCATGCAGTAGAAATTCAGGGAAGGTTACAAACTCAAATGTCAAAAGCAAATATACTAAGGAACAGACAGTTACAGAAAATGTTCCCAGGTAACCAACCATCCATCCCCAGTTCCCAGCATAGGTAAATGAGGTCTGTGTAAGCTCGCAGGGCCTGAAGGCTCTGGAGTGTACGCAGGTTTTAGACTGGCAATTTCCCAAACAAGAACTCTACCACTAACCACTCAGCAGCAGCAGAAATGCCAGCAAGACAAAAACCACCACTGTGCAAAAACATAAGTTACCCTGGCAACCACTTTTGTTTTTTTTTTTTTCTTCCTTTCTCACTTTTTAATATAAATTCCAAAAGGAACTCAGTAGAAAACAAGCTAGTCCACATGGCGTGCTGCCTTCCAGAAAAGACCCTTCCTTTCTGGCAAGTGTGTATGCCATGTACTTACTTAAAATTAATAATTGAAACAATGTCTGCCAGTGCTCAAAAGAAAACAAGCTTGTCTGGTTATTTTCGTTGTGAAAAATCCATAATTAATAGTGTACAGCCAAACAGCTGAAACAATAAATTTTCAACTGGCCTACAGCACCAGAGATGGACACACAACTCTAAACATAAAAGAGGAGAAAGAAAGGGGAAGATGGTGGAAGGAGGAAGAGAGGAAGGGAGACAGAAAGGAGGAGTGGGAGAGAAAGAAAGGTAGAAGGAAGAAGGAATGTAGGAAGGAAGGGAGGGAGGGATGAAGGGAGGGGGAGGGAGGAAAGAAGAAGGAAGGAAAACAGGAGTTGGCTTGTTTTTTTTTTAATAAGCTGTGGAAATCAGTAGGAAGATTCCTCAAAAATCTGCAAGTAATAGCATGGCATGATGGTGTGCACCTTTTATCCCTGCTCTCAGAAGGCAGAGAAAGGCCTAAGGCCAGTCTGCTCTGCAGAGCTAGTTTTAGTACAGCTTTTTTTACTACATAGAGAAAACCTCTCTCAAAAACACAGACAAACAAACAAAAACTCTGCAAATGGAACTAACTACAGTGCAGGACTCTAAGTTTACACATCCATGTATACTGCTGCAGTATTCACAATAGTTAAGACATGGAATCAACCAACAAGTCCATCAACAGATGAGTAAGTAAAGAAAACAGCACATCTACACAATGGGATTTTATGCAGACACAAGATAGGGCTATGAAGTATGTATCATACAAAGCCAAAAGTGGGAACTAACTTGAGGAAGAAGAGAAACCAGCTGGGGGAGGGGTGCATGAGGAGGACAATGGGCAGGAGTCACATTTCCTCAAAGCTGCCTGTCAGCGGTATAGGCAGGCATTCCATTCTTGTCCTGGGAGATAACCAATTTACAAATATTTCTCTGCTCAATTCAATTCTGCTAAATTTAATTTGTCAAAAGTCTTTATTTTAATACAAGTGATTTATATGTTAATTAGTTTGATGGTAGCAAGTCTTTCCCAGTACATATGTCAAAGCGCTAAGTCAAACTTGAAATGTATACAATTTTTATTTGTCAATTATATATCCATCTATATGAAAGAAGAAACAAAAAAATGGACAAAACTGCAAGACATAAACTAAAAAATGAGACTCAAGGAAAGACTTTAAAAATGACTAGTGAAACCTCTAGTAACCCAAAATATCAATTATGAAAGACTAGCTGCTACCAAGTCTTCTTTGATTCCTTTAATGAAATGAGTAATTCTTCACCACTGGCTACCCACTTCTCTCTTCTCTTTTCAATAAAAATCTTTGCATGGATTCTCTTAAATCCAAACCATCTACAACAGGAAAACATCAACAGATTGCTCCAGGGCCCCTTGAAGACATGTTCTTGTGACAGAAGCTCAGTGGTAACTACTATCTCATTTACCATACATTTTAACATAGATAGTCACTAGTTTGGAGATCCCTACAACATCTGAAATTTCCCTAAAATCATGACCATTTTTCCTACTAAGCAACATTATTAGCAGTGTATATTAAATCATACTTATTTTTGCAGCATAGCTATTTCAAAACATTATTGAAGTTGTTTAGACAACAGAGTGAACAGTTTTTTTAATCATTAAAATAAGAATAAAATTCAAAATATGTAATTGAGAGACTTTATGCCAAAAATCTGAAGAAAGTTATAATTAAGTCCTAGATTTCACCTTAAATTTTTCTAGTGAGAAATAAAAAATTTGATGTCTCATTCATTAAAATAGAAACAAAATTATTTTCCTCTTTGGCTCTAAAAATCTTAAAGAAAAATATTGGAGAAATTGACATAAAGAATACTAAATAATAATAATAATTAACTTTCAAAACATTTCTAACGATGCAAACAGGTTTTTTGTGTAAGCATTTCCATATTAAATGTCAATATATTACATTACATATAATGTCAATACAATACTTTACATATAATATTACCATAATTCTATGAATTCTATGAATGTGGATTATACCCTCCAGATATGTGAGTTTGGGGCTACAACCTGATGAAGAGATAAGAGTTCAGACTTGGTTCAGGCCTGACTCACATCTAGAAAATGCCTTTGCTAAAAACCGGTTAGTCCTAACTGAAGCATTCTCAGCTGGAGGGAAGAGGGAAGTTTCCAAGAATTAGGAAGTAAAGTAAACTCACAAAGCTCAAGGAGTACCTCAAAGTTTCAAGATTCCCAAGTCCCTTCCCCAAGACTGTAACAGTTGTTAAAAAGAGAAGACTCTTCAAAACCAGCCAAGCTGCCTGAAAGTTCTCATGGTTCGTCACACATGCTCGAGGGCTCTTTTGGTGATGTGACTACTTTTGACTCACCCACACTCCTGTTAGCTATCCAAAACTCACTGTTTCATCAAGCTAGACTTGTGTGGAACTGCTTCCTTTGTCTCTTGCCTGTGCACTAAGGTATTTGCTCACCTTACCCAGAAAAAGACACACAACATTAACTGGTCAAAGCCAATGGGACAATTGCTTGACCACAATTAAAGCCTTATAGTTAGAAAAGGAAAAACAGTACTTTTTTTTTTTTCACCTATTTCAAGGTTCATGGCTAAGTACTGCATTAAAAATCAAAGTCAGATGAATAAAAGTATATAATGATCTAATAGTATGACTGGTGTATCAGTACAGAGCAAGACCTGTTCAGTCTTCTTGGTGTCCCTGAACCTTTGAAGATCAGGATATTTCTTTTTGGAGTCCTCACTGAGGAAGATAACCTCTGGGATGAAAATCTTATGACCTGTTTCTGGGGAAGGTCCACTAGATTTTATGCCTTTCTTCAGAGAAGACAGGTGCTTACAGGACCTTCTGCCATTCTTAAATATCAATCTGCCACACTTGGGAATAGTGTGTCCTGAGTCCCGCCACAGACCTTGATGTGAAAACATAAACCCGTTCATTCTAATTCTCTCCCCTCATAGTAAGACCAAGAAATACTGAGGCTAGGGCAGTCAAATGTTAAAGTGATGGAACGGTCACATGAAGATAAAAGCCAGAATTCATGCTGCTCTGTGTATAAAACAGAATAGACTGAAGGCTTTGAGAAGCACACCTGAGGCATACTACCAGGAGAGAAAGGGGAGAAGGCTGAGGTGGGGGGACCCTGCAAGGGGGTCCAAGCCTGTCAATTTCCAGGCTCTGAAATGAAAGCCTCTGCCACCTTCTGCATTATGGGTCCTACTCTTTCCTGTTTTCATGTGTGTTACAAGAGCACAAGGCCTTGTAACAATAGTGCATTGCCCAAGATCATTTTCTGAGTCATTCTTTTTATACTCAAAAAGAAAAACTCTAAATAAGTAATTTTAGCCCTAAGGAGAAAGCTTAATTAGTGAAGTGCTTGGCTTTGAAAGCATAAGAAATGGAGTCTGATCCCCAGCACCTGTGTTCATGGTTCAGCAGTTAAGACCACTTGTTGCTTTTGCAGAGAACCTGGGTTCAGTTCCCAGAACCCACATGGTGGAGTATAGTTATCTATAACTCTGGTTTCAGGGGATCTAACAGTATCCTAAAGCTTCAGGCACACAAATGGTACATAAACACACATGCAGTCAAACTATTCACAAATATAAAAATAAAATAAGTCTGTTATTAAAAAGAAAACATGATAATGGCATGCACATGTAATCCCAATGATGGGAAAATAGAGTCAGATCCCTGTGGCTCACTAGACAATCTCAGCTAGACTACTCAGTAAGTTTCAGACCAATGAGAGACTTTGTCTCAAAAAAAAAAAATACAGAGAAGATGGACAGCACCTTAGGAACAGTAACCAAGGTTGCTCTTTGGCCTCCACACATATATACACATGTGTATAGGCACATATACATGTGCACCCATATGGACACACATATGTATGTCTTAGTCAGGGTTTCTATTCCTGCACAAACATCATGGGGACAAAAGGATTTATTCAGCTTACACTTCCACATTTCTGCTCATCACCAAAGGAAGTCAGGACTGGAAATCAAGCAGGTCAGGAAGCAGGAGCTGATGCAGAGGCCATGAAGGGATGTTACTTACTGGCTGACTTCCCCTGGCTTGCTCAGCTTGCTTTCCTCTAGAACCCAGGACTACTAGCCCAAGGATGGCACCATCCACAAGGGGCCTCTCACCCTTGATCACTAATTGAGAAAATGCCTTACAGCTGGATTTCATGGAGGCATTTCCTCAAGGGAGGCTCCTTTCTCTGTGGTAACTCCAGTTTGTGTCAAGTTGACACACAAAACCAGCCAGTACAACTGACCCCTTAGTGTGTGTGTGTGTGTGTGTGTGTGTGTGTGTGTGTGTGAGAGAGAGAGAGAGAGACAGAGAGACAGAGAGACAGAGAGACAGAGAGACAGAGACAGAGAAAGATTTTACCCATGAACAGTGCTTTTTATCTCTGCTAGGTAGATTGGTATAAGGGATAATTTTAGCCAAAACACATCTTCTTAGGGTACTAGACAAACTAAAATCAGTTGAATTCTACCTATTTTTACTATGAAATATAGAAACATATTTCTGGTCTGAGAGGAATGTTAAGAGCAAACATGTGGGGGAAAGAAATAGAGAACAATGCTGCACACTTCTTGAACAGCTACATTCAAGCCTTGTGCTTCCAGGGCAGAGTTACCAGGGGATGAGAAGATGCCCATGGGTCAGCCTTCAACCAACAGACATTTCATAGTGTAGTTCACCTGAATGTTGAAACTAACCCCAAACCACTTCATTGCTGATTTTGTGGAATTAATGGAAAAGAAAGAGATGATAAAATTGACAAATGTGTTTTCAGAGGAAAGACAGACTGGGTTTCAATTTGCCAGCTGAAGAACCCAGAGCAAGATTCTATACCTTTGTTTCTGTAACATGACGTTATTACAGACTCGTCTTGAGTTTTGAACAAAATGATCTGTGAAGAATACTGAGTACAGTGTATAGAGTAGACCCACAGGGAATGAGAGCTATTACTGACCCTGCTTCCAGTAATCCTGTATCTATTACTCCAGCCATCATATGACAACACCAGGCCCAAGAGTCATCTGGGGATGTTTCAAAAGAAAAGAATCAAAAATCAAAATATATCCTCAGAAGCGGTCCATATTGCCATTGTGACATGAGGATAGTGTGATTAAACTTGTGGCTCTAAAGAACTAAAAAAAAAAAAATCCCAAGGACTTGGCTAAGAATGAAGCAGCCAAATTATCATAGTGAAAGTCTAGCACTCTGCAGAAAAATACTTCTAAATCCTATTTTTAAAATACAGCCGGATGTACTCTAATCTCAGCACTCAGATGGTAGAAGCAGAAGAATAAAGAGTTCAAGGGCAGCCCAGGACACATGACAAGTTTAAGGCCATGGAGATTACAAGAGACCCTGACTCAAAAATAAGAAATATGAGAGAAAAAATAGAATAGAGGGAGGCAAGAAAGTAAAAGAAGAAAAAAGGATGAAAGGGAGGGAGAGAGGGGAAGAGGAAGGGAGGAAACAATGGAGGGAGAAAGGAATGGAGGGAGGGAGAGAACAGACCAGGTGAAATAACAAAAACAAATGTTTAAATTTTGGTTTTTATTATTTTTGCACTTACTATTAATACTGATGGTGTCAGTTGCTTGACTAAATTGTCTCTAGCTGCCCAAAATAAATCCCCATTATGAACACCTGTAGTAGAATATCAGCATCTCACCTAGTCTTCATCCACAGTTATCTGCATCTCCACCTTTTGTAGAAGCCAAAGGCAGGACCACTCTGTGTGACAGAACAGAACTGTTAGGAAGAAATAGTCTTGGGAGAAGTTTGCAGCTAGACTCAAAGTCTTAGGCCCCTCCCTCTCCAGCTACATTGGAAGTCTGCAGGCCCCTTCCTCTCCATCTACTACTCTAAGACAAGTATTTTGTCCATCTTCTCAGTCTTTTTTTGTGGACACACCCTTAATGACTACTGACTTAATAATATACCTTTATCAGCTGCCTTGTTCTCTCATTCTCTATATTCCCAAAGACGCTCAAATAAACTAGCTGTCTTTTTTTCTTTTAGTATACTATTTTTCATATGTTATTTACATTTCAAATGCTTCCCCCTTTCCAGATCTCCCCTTTGGAAACACCCTATCCCTTCCCTCCTCCCCCTGCCTCTATGAGTTTATTCAAACACCCACCCACCCACACACTCACTTCTTCCCTCCTTGGCATTCTCCTATACTGGGGGATCTAACATCCTCAGACCCAAGGGCCTCTCCTTCCCCTGATGGCTAACAAGACCCTCCTCTGCCACATATGTGGCCAGCACCATGGGTCCCTCGATGTATATTCTTTGGTTGGTGGTCCAGTCTCTGGAAGCATCAGGGGGTCAGGCCAGTTGACAATGTTGCTCCCTCAATGGGGCTTGCAAACTCCCTCAACTCCTTCAGTCCCTTCTCCAACTACTCCATCTGAGACCTCACACTCAGCCCAGTGGTTGCTGGGAAGTGAATCTTGAGTATTCCGAACTATTGGGCTAATAGCCAGTTATCAGTGAGTACATATTGTGTTCATTCTTTTGTAACTGAGTTACCTCGCTCAAGATGATATTTTCAAGTTCCATTCATTTGCCTGAGAATGTTGTGAAGGCATTGTTTTTAATAGCTGAGTAGTATTACATTGTATAAATGTACTACATTCTCTGTATCCATTCCTCTGTTGAGGGACATCTGGGTAGTTTCCACCTTCTGGTTATTATAAATATGGCTGCTATGAACATAGTGGAACATGTGTCTTTATTACATGTTGGAGGATCTTCTGGATATATGCCCAGGAGTAGAATAGCTGGGTCCTCAGGTAGTATTATATCCATTAAACTGACAGTCCGCCAACTGATTTCCAGAGAGGTTGTACCAGCTTGCAATCACACCAGCAATGGAGAAGTGTTCCTCTTTCTACACATCCTCACCAGCATCTGCTATCACCTGAGTTTTTGACCTTAGCCATTCTGACTGGTGTGAGGTTGAATTCAGGGTTGTTTTGATTTGCATTTCCTTAATGACTAAGGATGTTGAACATTTCTTTAGGTGCTTCTAAGTCATTCAAGTTTCCTCAGTTGAGAATTCTCTGTTTAGCTCTGTTCCCCAATTTTTGATAGGGTTATTTGGTTCTCTGGAGTCTAATGTCTTGAGTTCTTTGTATATATTGGACATTAGCCCTCTATTGTATGTAGGATTGGTAAAAATCTTTTCTCAAACTGTTGGTTGCCATTTTGTCCTATTGACAGTGTCCTTTGCCTTACAGAAGCTTTGTAATTTTATGTGGTCCCATTTATTGATTCTTGATCTTAGAGCATAAGCCATTGGTGTTCTGTTCAGGAACTCTCCCCCTGTGCCCATGTGTTCAAGACTTTTCCCAACTTTCTCTTCTATTAGATTCAGTGTATCAGGTTTTATCTGGAGGTCCTTTATCCACTTGGACGTGAGCTTTATACAGGGAGATAGGAATAGATCAATTTGCATTCTACTACATGTAGACCGCCAGTTGAACCAGCATCATTTGTTGAAGATGCTGTCTCTTTTCCACTGGATGGTTTTAGCTCCTTTGTCAAAGATCAAGTGACCATAAGTGTGTGGGTTCATTTCTGGGTCTTCAATTCTATTCCATTGATCTACCTGCCTGTCACTGTACCAATACCATGCAGTTTTTATCACTACTGCTCTGTAGTAAATCCAGCTGTCTTAAACCTGTGTCTCAGGCTCTGCCCCTAACAGAACAGGACCCATATATTTGCAGAAACCTTTTCCCATGGAGCAATCTAGATTGTTCAAGAAAGAAGTTAAAGCTCTCATTCAACTCTCTGTGCTGATTTTTTCTCTTCTTCCCTATAGATTTGCCAAGCTGTCTGCCAAGAAATCTTCTCTGAGCCCAAGGCCTTAAAAGTCTCCACAGGATTCATAATGAAAACACCAGTGGATCCTGCAAGGGGCAGCTCTGTTTGTCACGGAAACTTCACTGTCTTGGGAATAGCAATGGATCTCTTTGGCTGCCTTTCATCTTGTCTCTTGAGTACAAAGTGGCTAGGTCACCTTTACTAAAGTATCAGATTTCCCATGGTGAAACCCAGCAGGCAATTACATTCTTACTCTCTCCACAAATTTCCCCAGGAGAACATAAGCTTTTATTTTTAGCTGTGCAGGAAGCCATTGGTATGGTAACATAACTAATTACAAGAACAATTTGATTGATGCTGTGGAATAGGAGGATTGGTGAGCCTGACAGTAGAGGGAGATTTCATATGGCTTTATCACTTTGGGCCAAGTATATAGATCTTGGTTATTAAACAATAACAGCATTTACTAGCTATTATCATGTGCAAGGGGAACCATGTGCCCCAAAGCAAGATGATAAAGAAACTAAGGAGCCTACCACCAGGGAATTGAGCTGCTCTTGTGATTTAAGACATGTGTGTGAGGGAACCCACATTAATAAAAGAAACTTTACTAAAGCTCAAAGCACACATTGCACCTCAAACAATAATAGCTAGAGACTTAACACCCCTCTTTCATCAATGGACAGATCTTAGAAACACAAACTAAACAGAGACACAGTGAAATTAACAGAAGATATGGACCAAATGGATTTAACAGATATCTATAGAACATTTCATCCTAGATCAAAAGAAAATACCTTCTTCTCAGCACCTCATGGTACTTTCTCCAAAATTGGCCATATAATTGGTCAAAAAACAAATCTCAACAGATATAAGAAGATTAAAATAATCCCATGCCTCCTATCAGATCACTACAGATTAAGGCTGATCTACAATGGCAATAAGAACGACAGAAACCCCACATACATATGAAAGCTGAACAAAACTCTAATCAATGATAACTTGGTCAAGGAAGGAAGAAAGAAAGAAAGAAACAAAGAAACAAACAAAGAAACAAACAAAGAAACAAAGAAAGAAATTAAAGACTTCCTAGAATTTAATAAAATGAAAGTACAACATACCCAAACATATGGGATACAATGAAAGCAGTGTTAAGAGGAAAACTCATAGCTCTGAATGCCTCCAAAAAGAAACTGGAGAAAGTGTATAGTAGCAGTTTAACAGCGCAACAGAAAGCACTAGAACAAAAAGAAGCTAATACACACAAGAGGAGTAGAAGGCAAGAAATAATTAAACTCAGGACTGAAATCAACCAAGTAGAAATAAAAAGAACTACACAAAGAATCAACAAATCCAGGAGTTGGATCTTTGAGAAAATAAATAAGATAGATAAACCCTTAGCCAGACTAACCAAAGGACACAGAGACAGTATCCAAATTAACAAAATTAGAAATGAAAAGGGAGATATAACAACAAATTCTGAGGAAATTCAAAAAATCATCAGATCCTACTACAAAAGCCTATACTCAACAAAATTGGAAAATCTGGATGACTTGGACAATTTTCTAGACAGATACCAAATACCAAAGTTAAGTCAGGATCAGATAAACAATCTAAACAGTCCCATAACCCCTAAAGAAATATAAGCAGTCATTAAAAGTCTCCCAACCAAAAACAGCCCAAAACCAGAAGGATTTAGTGCAGAATTCTATCGGACCTTCAAAGAAGACCTAATACCAATACTCTTCAAACTATTCCACAATATAGAAACAGAAGGAAAACTACCCAATTCATTCTATGAGGCCACAATTACACTGATACCAAAACCTCACAAAGACCCAACAATAAAAGAAAACTTCAGACCAATTCCCTTATGAATATCAATGCAAAAATACTCAATAAAAAAGGGGAGATCTGGAAAGGTGGAAACATTTGAAATGTAAATAAAATATGAAAAAAATACTCAATAAAATTCTTGCAAACCAAATCCAAGAACACATCAAAATGTTCATTCACCATGTTTAGTAGGCTTCATCCCAGGGATGCAGGGATGGTTCAATACCCAGAAATCCATCAATGTAATCCACTACATAAGCAAACTCAAAGAAAAAAACCACATGGTCATTTCATTAGATGCTGAAAAAGCATTTGACACATTCAACTTCCCTTCATGATAAAAGTCTTGGAAAGATTAGGAATACAAGGCCCATACCTAAACATAGTAAAAGCAATACATCCTAAAACAGTAGCCAGCATCAAACTAAATGGAGAGAAACTTGAAACAATTTCACTAAAATCGGGGACTAAACAAGGCTGCCCTCTCTCTCCCTATCTATTCAATATAGTACTTGAAGTTCTAGCTAGAGAAATTAGACAACAAAAGGTCAAAGGGAAACAAATTGGAAAGAAGGAAATCAAAATATTACTATTTGCAGATGATATGATTGTATACTTAAGTGATCTGAAAAACTCCACCAGAGAACTACTACAGCTAATAAACAACTTCAGCAAAGTGGCTGGATATAAAATTAACTCAAACAAATCAGTAGCCTTCCCTGTATGTGAAAGATAAACAGACTGAGAAAAAATTAGGGAAATGGCATCCTTCACAATAGTCACAAACAATATAAAGTATCTTGGTTTGACTCTAGCCAAACATGTGAAAGATCTGTATGACAACTTCAAATCTCTTAAGAAAGAAATCGAAGAATCCCTCAGAAGATGGAAAGAGAGATCTTCCATGCTCATGGAGTGGCAGGATTAATATAGTAAAAATGGCCATCGTGCTGAAAGGAATCTACAGATTCAATGCAATTCCCATCAAAATTCCAACTCAATTCTTCATAGACTTAGAAAGAGCAATTCTCAAATTCATTTGGAATAACAAAAAACAAAGATAGCAAAAACTGTTCTCAACAATAAAGGAACTTCTGGGGGAAACAGCATCCCTAAACTCAAGCTGTGCAAAGCAGTAGTGATAAAAACTGCATGGTATTGGTACAGTGACAGGCAGATAGCTCAATGGAATAGAATTGAAAACCTAGAAATGAGCCCACACACTTATGGTCATTTGATCTTTGACAAAGGAGCTAAAACGATCCAGTGAAAAATAGACAGCATTTTCAACAAATGGTGTTGGCTCAACCGGAGGTCAACATGTAGAAGATTGCAAATTGATCCATTCCTAGCTCCCTGTACAAAGCTCAAGTCCAAGTGGATCAAGGACCTCCACATGAAACCAGATACACTGAATCTAATAGAAGGGAAAGTGGGGAAAGTCTCAAATACATGCACACAGAGGAAATGTTCCTGAACAGAACACCAATGGCTTATGCCCTAAGATCAAGAATTGACAAATGGGACCACATAAAATTACAAAGCTTCTGTAAAGCAAAGGACACTGCCAATAGGACAAAATGGCAACTGACAGATTGTGAGAAGATCTTTACCAATCCTACATCTGATAGAGGGCTACTATCCAATATATACAAAAAACTCAAGAATTTAGACTCCAGAGAACCAAATAACCCTATCAAAAAAAATGGGGAACAGAGCTGAACAGAGAATTCTCAACTGAGGAATCTCATGGGCTGAGAAGCACCTTTAAGAAATGTTCAACATCCTTAGTCATCAGGGAAATGCAAATCAAAACAACCCTGAGATTCAACCTCACACCAGTCAGAATGGCTAAGATCAAAAATTCAGGAGACAGCAGATGCTGGTGAGGATGTGGAGAAAGAGGAACACTTCTCCACTGCTGGTGGAATTGCAAGCTGATACAACCTCTCTGGAAATCAGTTCGGCAGACCTTCAGAAAATTAGACATAATACTACCTCAAGATCCAGCTATACTACTCCTGGGCATATACCCAGAAGATGCTCAAATATGTAATAAAGACACATACTCCACTATGTTCATAGCAGCCATATTTATAATAGCCAGAAACTGGAAACAAGCCAGATGTCCCTCAACAGAGGAATGGATACAGAAAATGTGGTACATTTACACAATGTAATACTACTCAGTTATTAAAAACAATGACTTCACAACATTCACAGGCAAATAGATGGAACTTGAAAATATCATCCTGAGTGAGGTAACTCAGTCACAAAAGGACAATCATCATATGTACTCACTGATAAGTAGTTCTTAGCCCAAAAGTTAGGAATGCCCATGATTCAATTCACAGGAACTGTTGGACTGAGAGTGGAGTCCCAGGTGGAGGATTTGGAGAAGGGACTGAAGGAGCTCAGGGAGTTTGCAGCCCCTTGGGGAGGGAGCAACAGTGTCAACTGGTCAGGCCCCCTGGGTCTCCCAGAGACTGAACCACCAACCAAGGAATGCATATGGAAGGACCCATGGTGCTGGCCACCTGTGTTGCAGAGGAGGGTCTTGTTGACCAACAGTGGGAGGAGAGGCCCTTGGGTCTGAGAATGTTAGATGCCCCAGTATAGTGGAATGTCAAGGAGGGAAAATGAGAGTGGGTGAGTGGGGGAATCCCCTCACAGAGGCAGGGGTGGTGGTATGGGATAGGTGGTTTCCAAAGGGGAGACCTGGAAAGGGGAAAACATTTGAAATGTAAATAAAGTATAAAAATAAAAAATAGAAAAGATATGTGTGTATAATTAATAGAGATGGAAGTATATAATTTTGGGCAGAGTATTCAGACACTTCATCTACCAGGTAAGTGATGGCAATCATCCAGCTACTGCTTACTCTGAGAACATTTAATTATTATCTCTCTTCAGTTAGTATTTTTCTTGAATTTATCATCTTACTTCAGTTAGTATTTTTCTCGAATTCTTTGCCCACATCCTGGACTTCTTGCTCCTGGGAAGATAAGATAAGATGTCCCTCGCTACGGTCTCGCCAGCAAGAACGACGCGGCACACATAGGATCCTTCTGCAGTAAAGCTTTAATGCATCTTGAGAGGGAGAGCATAAGCTTGCCACGAGTGGAGACCCCGAACAATAGAACACCTGTCCCTTATATAGGTCACAGCGCTTGCCTGGGACATGGAGCTTCCCCATTGGCTCCCGCACACCAGGCCAGATGCCGCCACGAGAGAGGCTGAGACTCTGAGGTGGAAAATTACCAGGTGTATGCGCACTAGCCTGTTTACAACTTGTCCTCGGCCGAATGTAGGCGCCATCTTGTAATGGCGAATGTGGGTGCTCAGGCGGCTTCCCACAATAAGATCCAAGCAGGGAAGGCATGGGGTGTGATTCAAGGCAATCCCATCTGACAGAAAAGGTACCCTTTCACTGGGCAAGAAGAGAGTTCTAAGGAACTGTTCTGCTTCTGTCCTAGTGATCATTTAGGAATCTGTAGGCCAGAGCTACTGGCATAAATCTGCTAAGGCACTTATGCCTTATCCATGTGCACTTAAGAAAGTACACTAGAGTATTCTAATGTCCAAGACCTCAAGAAAGCTTGAAAGGACATAGCTTCTCCTACTAGATACATGCACCTAAATAGAGGCTACCTTCTATGACATTGGCTCTCAACAAGAATCTGTGGGGGACCATAAATCAATGTTACTTCTAAAAATACTTTTTGCTTCAGAAAATAAAACTCTTTCATTTTTAAATATTATTTTGTTGACATAGAATAAGTTTGTTATGTTTAAATGAACTCAAAAATTCTTAAAGTTTTCCTTTTATTTACAATACAACAAACAAAATGGATGGATTGCTTAAAAAGAAATTTTTTAGGATCCCAGTAATTTACCAGAGTATTTAGAGGTCTGCATTGTTACTTTCTTTGTTGTTATGACAAAATTATAGCAGATGATAGAAACATCTTAAGGAGGAGGGATTTATTTTGTCTCATAGTTTGAGAAAGTTCAGTCCATTTCCATTATGGTGTGGAAGGCACGAAAGAGGTGACAGGAGTGTGCATCTGACTCTTCGCATCTCAAAAGATCAGAAAGCAGAAGCTCCTGCTGGACACAGACCGATCACCAAACATTTAATTCAATCCTGATAGCCCAGAATCTTCCAGCAAGTCCCAATATCCAAAAGTGTCAACAACCTCTGCAAATAGCACCACCGTCTAGAGCTGTGTTTCTTTGAAAGGTAAAAGGACCTTTTCACAGAGGTCACCTAAGACCTTCAGAAAACAGATACTTACATTATGATTCATAAAAGTAGCAAAATTATAGTTATGAATTAGCAACAGAAGTCATTTTATTGTTAGGGATCAACCACACAAGGAAGAGTATTAAAGGGTCGAAGTATTAGAAAAGATGAGAACCACAGGCCTAGAGAACGTGTGTTCAAACACATGAGCCTATGGGCAACATTTAACATTCAGTGTCTTAAAACTGAAATGTTGGCATTACATTACATTCAGAGTGGCAACTAAGATAAACATATGAGTCTCACACTCCGCACCATCACCCCGTCCTTCACAAATCACAATGGAAGAATGGCTCTGGCATGTGCAAAGCTGGTTTTGCTGGCTACGACCCCCCCAGGGCCATATTCCTTTCCGTCGTAGGGCACCCCCAACACGAAGACGTCATGGTGGGTATGGGCCAGAAAGACTCCTACATGGTTGACTAGGCCCAGAGCAAGAGAGGTATCCTGACCTTGAAGTATCGTATTGAGCACGGCATTGTCACCAACTGGGATGACATGGAAAAGATATGGCACCACACCTTCTACAATGAGCTGCGTGTGGCCCCTGAGGAGCACCCGGTGCTTCTGACTGAGGCCCCCCTGAACCCCAAAGCTAACAGAGAGAAGATGACACAGATAATGTCTGAAACCTTCAATACCCCAGCCATGTACTTGGCCATTCAGGCAATGCAGTCTTTGTATGCATCTGGGCGCACCACTGGCATTGTCATGGACTCTGGTGACAGGGTCACACACACAGTGCCCATTTATGAGGGCTATGCCCTTCCCCACGCCATCTTGCATCTGGATCTGGCTGGCCTGGACCTGACAGACTACCTCATGAAGATCCTGACTGAACAGGCTACAGCTTTACCACCACTACTGAGAGGGAAATTGTTCGTGACATAAAGGAGAAGCTGTGCTATGTTGCCCTGGATTTGGAGCAAGAAATGCCTACTGCTGCATCATCTTCCTCCTTGGAGAAGAGTTATGAGCTACCTGAAGGGCAGGTGATCACCATCGGCAATGAGTGGTTCTGGTGTCCCGAGGCACTCTTCCAGCCTTCCTTCCTGGGCATGTAGTCCTGTGGCATCCATGAGACCACCTTCAACTCCATCATGAAGTGTGATGTGGACATCGGCAAAGACCTGTATGCCAATACAGTGCTATCTGGAGGTACTATGTATCCAGACATTGTTGACAAGACACAGAAGGAGATCACAGCCCTAGCACCCAGCACAATGAAGATTAAGATCAGTGTTTCCCCTGAGCACAACTACTCAGTCTGGATTGGCATCTCCATCCTGGCTGGCCTCACTGTCCACATTCGAACCAATGTGGATCAGCAAGCTGGAGTATGACGAGTCCGGCCCCTCCATCGTTCACCGCAAATGCTCCTAAATGGACTGAGCAGGTGCCAGGTATCTGCTGCATGAGCTGATTCTGAAGTATCAATTTGCCATGGCAAATGTACACACCTCATGCTAGCCTCATGAAACTGGAACAAGCCTTTGAAAAGAAATTTGTCCTTGAGCTTGTATCTGATATCAACACTGGATCATAGAATTTGCTGCAGATTTTTGACCTTGTATTCAAGTTAACATATGTTTAATACTCTGTGCATATCTTAATTTAGTCCTTAGTTCATGTGGCTGGGTCATTTGGTGGCTGGGGAGAGCAGGTTGTGGAAGAGAACTCCCCAGCCTAGTGGATCTCTGTGAGCACCACATGAGCACCATCTGTGCAGGGTATTAACCGACAGCAGACATCCAGGATTTACTGAGGCTGTCAAGGGTTCCTGAACCAGTTACCACTCCTTTTTGCCAGTCTAACAGGGTGGGAAAGTCTAAGCCTTAGGACCCAGTTTCTGTTTTGGTTTTTCCCTCCTGACCACCATGGGTTGTTACTTGCCTTGAGTTGGGAACATTTTTGTAAGGTTCTTCTGTACTCAATTCTTTAAGAAATGACAAATTTTGGTTTTTTATTGTTCAGTGAGAACATTAGGCCCTAACAACATATCATTGTGTAAAGAAAAATAAAAGTGCTGCAGTAACTGAAAAAAAAAAGATAAACACATGACAACACTCCCTGAGAAAAAACTCAGAAACCAAAGTTCTGCAGAGCTTAGCACATCAGCCCCAAACTGGGTTAAGAGGGACTTACACACTATCCTGCCTATCTTTGAGTAATGCCAGGAAGTTCTGGGACCCTTTAAAAGAAGTCTTCTACTCACTCAGCACCATGATCAACTGGATCAAAACCAGGAAAGTAGTAGCAGAGGCCAACTTCAAGTAGCACCAAATTGATATCTCTGTTTCTAGATGCCAATATTAGCATGCAGTGTGAAGATTTTTCAGAACCTAAAAATATAAGTATGTGAGGTCAAAACTAAAGATAATGTAGTGATTTAAGTGAGAATGGCCTGCCTGTATAGACTTGAACGCTTAGTCATCAGGAAGTGTCATTAATTGAGAAGGATTAGGAATTGTAGCCTTGCTGAAGGAAGTGTGTCACTAATGGTGGGCTTTGAGGTTTCAAAAGCCCAAGCAGGCCCAGTATCACTCTCTCCTGCTTCCTCCAGATCTTGATGGAGAACCCTCAGCTCCTTCTCCAGCACCACATCTGCCTGTGTGCTGACATACTTCCCACCATGATGATAACAGACTAAATCTCCAAGACTATAAGCAATTTCCAATTAAATGTTTTCTTTTATAAGAGTTGTCATAGTCTTTGTGTCTCTTCATAGCAATTGGATAATAACTAAGACAGGGAAAAAAAAAACAGAAATGAACCTGCAAAGTGTAGTGTTCATACCCAAGGGGGACCAGCTACTCAAGCAGTAGTCAGCAACAACAGCATCAGACCTTCAAAGTGGATGACTCAAAGGTCCAAAGAGACATACTCCCTGTTATGTTTCAGCCTCACCCAGGCACCATCTTGAAAAGGAGGAAGTAAAATAAAGCACTTCAGGAAGCTCAAAGAAGCCCCTTGAGGATGTGTGAGTCAAGGCAACTGCATGGATTACTGTATGCTGTGGAAAAAGCCTAGCTAGACTTAAGCACATTTCAGGTTTCTTTCCACAACAGTTGAAACCATTGCTCAGGACCATATGAGATCAACATCATTCATGTACCTGAGTCAAAGTTTTAACATTTTTCCTTCAACTAAAAGTTCTTTTTTTCTCACTCTTATTTCTCTCTTAAAAGATTTTCTGTAGGGCTGGAGAGGTAGCACAGTGATTAGAAACATTGGCAATGCCCACAATAGACTGGACCCTCCCTCATCAATCATGAATCAAGAAAATGCCACCATAGACTTGCATGCTGGCCAATCTGATTACAGCATTTTTTTTTTCAATTGAGGTTCCATCTTCCCAGATGACCCTAGTTTTTGTCAATTCGTCTAACATCTAACCAGCACACATCAGTCCCAGGGATTAAACTCAATGGCCTGGCTTGTACAGCAGGGGCCTTTACCCACTGAGCCATCCTACTAACCCTGAAGGCTTATCTATCAGATCGTAGCACTTGAGCCTTCTTTATCAAGCAGTTTCCACAGAGCAGTATCAACAAGTTATATCAGAGACCTATTGCACCCTAACATCCTGTCCTTTCTTACATGTCCTTTATGGTGCATGCTCCTCCTGTATCCCTACTCTTCATGAGTCCCTGACTAGTGACAGGAAATAGAAATAATCACATACAGCATTGTATTTCATCTAAGAAACTTGGATTTCATCTAAGAAAAGTACAGACTGAGAGTGCACATCTATGTGAGGATGCATGTGGAAGCTAGAGATCAACCTGTTGTTCTTCAGAGATTTCTTTCTTATTTTGTTTTTGTTTTTCTGGTTTTGTTTGCTTGATTGCTTGCTTGCTTGCTTGCTTGCTCGCTCGCTCCAGGATCTCTCACTGGTCTGAAACTCACCAAGTACGTTAGCTGAACAAGCAGGCCTCTCCAACACTGAGATTACAGGTTCATCACAGTGCCTGCATTTTTTTTTTTTTTTTATGTAGACTCTGAGCTGAAATTCAGGTTCCTGTGTTTGCATAGCTTCACCATCTGAGTTCTTTTCATTCCCTATACATCTCTTTAATTAAATAGCCCATAAGAGATAATGCACTGATATCATGCTGAAGTCAAATAACTGCCTAATTATATTAGGTAGAACTTAAATTATCCTTATTTGAGCATTGACTATGTACCAGGCACACAACTAGTTACTTTCAGTGTATTATCTCATTCAACTCACCATGCATAGCATATTTTGTTAACTCTTTTTTCCAGATGAAGAGACTGAAGTCCCAAGGATTTAAATATAGTTCTTTATGGAGTCACAGCTTGTAAATGGAAACTCATGTATATATGACTCCAAAGCATAAGTTCTTTTTGTTCATTACAAAGATCATATTTCACAGATACATTACAGTCCCACTGCTGGCATGTAACTTGGAATTATTAGAGGTTGTTTTTCATTTTGGTATAAACGTTCTCAGATCCTATTTGTCACCTCTGGTAGAAAACTGCCACATACAACTGCATTGTCCCGGGGATGTGTTTCTTATATCAAAAAGCAAAATCAATTTATCTGCTTTTATATTTTATGAGTGTCTCTCTTCCTCTTAAAGTTGTCTGGAGCAGTGGGAGCGTCTCAAATGGCATTTTGCAAACTACCTTGATTGATCACTCAGCTGCCAACTTTGGTCTCTTTCCTCTTTCTCTTTTGTTTTCATTTTCATTTTCATTTGAGAAAATAGAAAAACAGCTTGATTAAACAATATATTGTATCCAAAGTGCAAGTAACAACGGGAACTTTATAGTTTGCTTGGGAAGGAGCAGAGGATGAAGGAAAACCGGGGTACCATTCCTGCATTTGCCTGACTAGTACTCTCACCTACAGGCTCCATTTTAACAGGGCATTCCACCACTCCAGAGCTGAAGAACAGAAAGCAATACAGAAGGGGGAGGACAACTCTCTTACTAGAGGACTACTATTGTATCTTGGCCTTGGTGCTTCTGGACTCTCTGCCATGAGATATCAGTGGGCTCACCAGAGACCTTTCCAGTGACCAATTTCCTTGACACCCAATGACCTCTAGCCAACCACCTACTACCACTCTCCTTGAGACCCTGTTTCTAACAGGGTCCTGTTTAGTTTTGTTGTCAACTCTAATATACAGCCCATACTGATGCTATCAGAAATAAACATCTTTCACTTCTACAAGCCAGCATCGCAAGCCACTCTATGTGCAGCTGCTTTGCCTTTTTCTATTATCAGATTAGCTGGCTATGACAGTCATCTGGATTATAGGCTTTTTCCAAACTCCACAGTCTGTAGAGAGAGCTATGATACCCCCAACTTATTACTTGCTGTCTAATAAAGATATTCTTTCAAGCTAGTATCAGTTAGCCATTGCTATATAACAAATCAAGAACTATATGTTTTAATAAAACACAATTACTAGAGGTCACATGTCTACAAGTAAAACTGACTTCTTCACTTTGTCAACTTGTCTAGGCCAGGTTAACAGGCCCCCATTGAGTTTATATATGCACATGCAGCCAAGTGCCTGGTCAACTGACAGCTGGCTGGTCAAAGGCATTCCACTCTCATCACTCAGCAGGCAGGCTGGGACTTGATCAGATGGTAGCAGCAAGAGTCCAAGAAACATGCACAGGCTCATGAAGCCTAGACCTAACAATAATGCAGCTATGTGCCTCATATTCTACTCAGAGCAAAGCAAAATGTAAGGCCTGATTCAGAGGATAAAGAAATAAACTTGGTGAAGTTACTCTGGGAATAGCTGCAAAATCAAACTGTAAACATGTTTGGAAACAAGATGAGAGATGAAATCTTGGGAACCTTTTTAGGGTAAATCTACTGCAGAAAAAAATCCCCTGGTCTTTATCTTTATAATTAGCTCTAGCTCACATGAGTCCCACTTAGAACTCTCCCCATTAAGATGTGAAGATATCCACATATAAGAGAAGCCATAATAAAAAGCCTTCACTAACACTAAATTTGTTTTGTTTTGTTTCCTCTTCTTGTCCCCATGCTGCCAAGGCGCCTAAACTCACACATCAGATTTGTTGGATTCCTAACTCCTGACAATCATATATGACATATCCCTGCTAATTTTCACCTTGTTATTTTATGGGTTTTCTTCATTCACCTTGAATCCCTCAGATATCTTGGTCAAACAGTCTGAGAAAACAATTCAAGCTGTTTCCTGTCAGAAAGTCCAGAATGCCTAGGTCCAATCAAAACTCAAAGTTCTTAGTCAAGCCAGCAGTTCTCTTCCACAGAGAAGAACACTCAGATCTGCTTCACCTCAAGAGGGAAGTCAGACTTGTCCCCATCCTCTTTGAAGTTTGTGGTAGAAAAAGTATGACTGATGTTAAAAAGGCTCTTCTTGTGCAGCACAGATGTGTGATACAAAGTTAATCCTGCATCCCTCTGTGGTTATAACCCTGAAATAATTCAGAAAACAAAAGGGAAAGGGGAATCAAACAGTCTGACAGTTGGAAGAATAAATCAAAAGGAGAATCCAGGGAAAGAAATATTGGAAAGAAATTAGCCAGTGGCAAAATTTATTTTGGTGGGGTGGGTGGAACATGCTGGAATATGAGCGGAAGGAAAGGAAGTGGAACTAATCCCTGGTATGTTGCCAGCTGTTTACACTGCAAAAGCTATTGCCTATTTGGCAGATCTCTTTTGAAAGACTCTCTTCATTCCAGTCCCAGCAGGGAAAGGTTTAAAGAGTGAGGCTAACTGATCAATTGAGAAACTAGGCAACAGTTGAAGGCTTCTAGGGAGCTTTTTCCACTCCCCTTCAAAGGAATCAGTTACAATTCTATCATCACAAAGAAGCATCTTAAGACCCATACCACACATCTCTGAAAGACCTCTTCCCAGAGCTCTGCTTCAAGCCTCCTAAAAACCAAACCTTTTAGCATGCATCTTACTGAAATGCATTAGCCAATTTGGGAACCATGTGAGCTCCTGCTTCTGAACCTTTTCCATTTGGAAACCACAGTTCTCCCATACTATGTGAGGACTCCTTTCATTAAATATTTCTGACTCATACATAAGCTAAACAGTTTTGAAACAATACATAAAGGTAAAAAAAAAATGAAAGTAAGAACATGAAGTGTTACAAATGTGTCAGAGGCAGAAGACAATGGGTGATGAGGAAATAATAATCATTTTTTCAAATCTATGAGATAACTGGGGTCTCAGAATTTCCAAGTAGTGTGAGATGTAAGGGAAAAGTTGGAGGATGTATTCTGGGAAACTTCCAGAATAAGTTGCTATGAATTAGTGGCTTAAAATAACAAAAATTTGTTCTCTTATGTCCTAAATCGAGAGTTTGTCAAGTCCGTGGGTACTCTGAGACCTCAGACAGAACTTGTGTTCATCTCTTCTAGCTTCTAGTTGTTATCAACAATCCTTAGTGCTGATTGGCTTGTGACAGAGAAACTGTGTCTCTGGCTTGATCTTTGTATGGCCTTCTTTCATGGATGTCTGTGTCTTTGTGTCCAAATTCTCCCTACTGTAAGTGCATACATTATGTTGGACTGAGAACCCACTCTAGTTCAGTATTGTCTTGTAATAACTTGATCACATCAACAAAAACCAAATACCCCAGATTCTGCACAAATGTGAATTTTTGATGGACAGTATTTAACTTAGTACAGGAGTGAACATTTGTCCACTAGCCTTTATAGTTGGGATAGGAGAAGAGAGAAAAGCAGAAGAGGAAGGAGAAAAAGATATTTTTAAACATGGTGGTAAAAGATTGAGTTTTGAACCAATGATATAGTGTCTTTATTGTACCAGGCACTTTTGGAAAATAAGAAAAACAAAAATAAGTCACACTGTCTATGGTAGCATCCACTGGGCCTGTGAACCACTTAGGTATCTATAAGAAAGGTTCATATGTTTGTAAGATAAGTGAGAAAATTTTCTCCAATACTTGAGCAAGCTATCATGTACACGTGAACATTTCCTGCATGTTCAGCTTATGCCTGACATAACAAAAAAGTGAACAAATCATACAAAATTCTAGTGGATAGTAAAGTAATAACTGAAAATTTTTAAGTAAAATATATCTGATGATAATAGTACTGTGGATTAAATAAAAAGGAAAAGGGGACCTAGAGATTGCCACTTTGGGATACAGGTATTTGCTGTCACATCCTCACTGATAAGATGGCAGCTGATCTGTTATGACAAGTTCATAATGACACTTACAAGAAAAGCAATCCAGACTCGGAGAAAAGGTGGAAAGGCTGTGGACATAAGCCATCTTGCAATCTTCCAGAATTGTATTCAAACCATTATGGACAAAGTAGCATGGTGAGACAGGTGGCAGAAACCAGATTAAGAAGAACCTTGGGAGCCACCAAGCTTTGAACCCTGAAAGCTATAATAACAACTGACCTGACAAGATATTTCCTTTGATACAATAGTGGTATGAATGTTATGGGGGTAACCAACCACTTTCTGATAGGCTCAAAGGCCTACTCTGAGATAAGTATCCTAGCCTATGTACTTTATTTTAAGAAGAAGAAGAAGAAGAAGAAGAAGAAGAAGAAGAAGAAGAAGAAGAAGAAGAAGAAGAAGAAGAAGAAGAAGAAG
>JADRCH010000007.1:25121267-25151628 GCA_019843965.1 Rhynchomys soricoides | reverse complement strand
AGAAGAAGAAGAAGAAGAAGAAGAAGAAGAAGAAGAAGAAGAAGAAGTTGTTTATTTAACTCCCAGGTTTAGAGTCTGAAAGTCTAACATTGAGTAGACTCATTGATTTAATATCTAGTGCAATCCTCACCATGAATAGAATCAAGCATGTGTAGGCGGGAAAGATAGAAAACAAGAGAGAGACCATGTGGCAAGACAAGAACATAAGAGAGATTCAGCTGCCAGCCATATTCTAACAACTTGCTCTCATAAAACTAACTCTCCACAAAATTTTTTAGCCTTAATCCCACTGAGGCAGCATTCCCAATGGCCTATTTATCCTCAACATAAGCAGCAAAGGACCTATGACAAATGGAAGGAGAGTGAGGACAAGAAGGAGGTCCCTCTACTGAGGCTTCTTGTTGTTTTAAAAAGTGTGAGGGCCAGAATCAGCAATGAAACTAAATTTTATGATAAATAAATGAATATTTGGCCAAACAAGAATAAGATATGTAACAGAATATGAAATGTACTATCTTAGGATTTTACTGCTGTGAACAGACACCATGACCAAGGCAACTCTTATAAGGACAACATTTAATTGGGGCTGGCTTACAGGATCAGAGTTTCAGCCCATTATCACCAAGGCAGCAGCATGGTGCAGGAAGAGCTGAGAGTTCTACATCTTCATCTGAAGGCTGCTAGCAAAATACTGGCTTCCAAAAAGCTAGGATGAGGGTTTTAAAAGCCCATACCAACAGTGACACACCTACTCCAACAGGGTCACACCTTCTAATACTGCCACCCCCTGGGCCAAGCATATGCAAACCATCACAGGTGTTTTAAGGAATGTATTGTCACTGTCTACAAAGTCACATTCAGAGAACAGCAATTGGAAGGGGTCATTTGGAAACCCATTGTCTTTTTATCACTTGAACAAGAAGGCTACTACACAGACACTCTCAACTCAAGTGGTACTGCCCAGAGAGTGATCCAAAGGCCTTAATTTGAAAGGCAATCATGTTATCACCCAGTACTAGCAGGTTGGATACACTGGGTCCCAAATGGGACTGAACTTTGGTTTGCTGCCTGGGATCTTAAGATCTATTTCTCCCTCCCACCTATGCACTCCTTTTTACTGGATGCTATTGTGCATCTACCTATTTGCTCCTTGCTACCAATTAATTTGAATTATGTCTCTTGAATCTTAACCATGTTGTGGTTAAACATTTTTTAAGTATGAGATCTGACTATAAAATAGAATGGAATGCTTTAACACAACATAACTTGTGTTTATAAATGAATGTTTTCATTCCAAAGCAGTCACTTTCTCTTAAATTTGTATGTCCATAACAATGTAGAATATTGTGCTTACAAATATTCCACCAAGTGACAACCATGTTGCTACTTATTCTTGTTTAATTCAACCTTTAAGACCCAGATCTTAGGGCTTCCCTTTGCTGGGTTCTTCTGGTATCCATTCCTTCAATCTTGTAACTTGTAATTCTGGCAGATCATGTTTTCCAAGATGAATGCAACAGCACTGCCTTCCACTACTCATCTGCCATAACTACACAGGGAGGATATGATAGTTAATTTTCTATCTTTCTTTCTTTCTTTCTTTCTTTTTTGGGGGGGGGATACTTTATATACAATTCAAATGTTTTACTCTTTTCAGCTCTCCCCTTTGGAACCTCCCTATTTCTTCCTCCATCCCCCTGCCTCTATGGGGGTTATCCACACACACACACCCCTACTCTTGTCTTCCCTCCTTGGCATTCTCCTATATTGGGGGATCTAACACTCTCAGGCACAAGGGCCTCTGCTCTCCCTGATGGCTAACAAGACCATCCTCTGCAACATATGTGGCCAGCACCATGGGTTCCTCCATGTATATTCTTTGGTTGGTGATCCAGTCTCTGGGATCATCAAGGGGCCAGGCCAGTTGCCACTGTTGCTCCCTCTCCAGGGCTGCAAACTCCCTCAATTCCTTCAGTCCCTTCTCCAACTGAAGGGACTGGGACCTCACATTCAGTACTACAGTGGCTGTGAAGTGACTCTTGGGTATTCTGAAATTTTGGGCTAATAACCACTTACCACTTAGTATATATCGTGTTTATTCTTTTGTGACTGAGTTACCTCACTAAGGATGATATTTTCAAGTTCCATCCATTTACCTAAGAATTTCATGAAGTCATTGTTTTAAATAGCTGAGTAGTATTCCATTGTGTAAAAGTACCACATTTTCAGTATCCATTCCTCTGTTGAGGGACATCTGGGTTGTTTCCAGATTCTGGCTATTGTAAATATGGCTGCTATGAACATAGTGGAGGATGTATCTTTATTACATGTTGGAGGATCTTCTGGGTATATGCCCAGGAGTGGAATAGCTGGGTCCTCAGGTAGGATTATGTTCATTTTTCTGAGAGTCCACCAAACTGATTTCCAGAGAGGTTGTATCAGCTTGCATTCCCACCAGCAATGGAGGAGTGTTCCTGTTTCTCCACATCCTCACCAACATCTGCTGTCACCTGAGTTTTTGATCTTAGACATTCTGACTGATGTGAGGTGGAAACTCAGGGTTGTTTTGATTTAGATTTCCCTGGTGACTAAGGATGTTGAACATTTCTTTAGGTGCTTCTCAGCCCTTCGAGTATCTTCAGTTAAGAATTCACTGTTTAGCTCTGTTCCCCATTTTTTGATAGGGTTATTTGGATCTCTGGAGTCTAGCTTCTTGAGTTCTTTGTATACATTGGGTATTAGCCCTCTATCACACGGAGGATTTATAAAGATCTTTTCCAAATCTGTAGGTTGCTGTTTTGACCTATTTATAGTGTCCTTTGCCTTACAGAAGCTTTGTAATTTCATAAGGTCCCATTTGTCGATTCTTGATCTTAGAGCAAAAGCCATTGGTGTTCTGTTCAGGAACTTTTCCCCTGTGCCCATGTGTTCGAGATTTTCCCACCTTTCACTTCTATTAGATTCAGTGTATCTGGTTTTATGTGGAGTTTTATCCACTTTGACAGGGAGATAGGAATGGATAAATTCGCAATCTTCTACATGTAAACCACCAGTTGAACCAGCACCATTTGTTGAAGATGTTGTCTCTTTTCCACGGGATGGTTTTAGCTCCTTTGTCAAAGATCAAGTGACCATAAGTGAGTGAGTTCATTTCT
Source organism: Rhynchomys soricoides (assembly GCA_019843965.1). Taxonomy (NCBI): domain Eukaryota; kingdom Metazoa; phylum Chordata; class Mammalia; order Rodentia; family Muridae; genus Rhynchomys; species Rhynchomys soricoides. The sequence continues at coordinate 25,148,473 of JADRCH010000007.1, read as the reverse complement.
GGGTCTTCGATTCTACCTGCCTGTACCAATACCACACAGGTTTTATCACTACTGTACAGCTTGAGGTCAGGGAGGCTGATTCCCCCATAAGTCCATTTATTGTTGAGAATAGTTTTTGCTATCTTGGGTTTTTTGTTATTCCATATGAATTTGAGAATTGCTCTTTCTAAGTCTATGAAGAATTGAGTTGGAATTTTGATGGGGATTACATAGAATCTGTAGATTGCTCTTGGCAGGATGGCCATTTTAACTATATTAATCCTGCCAATCCATGAGCATGGGAGATCTTTCGATCTTCTGAGGTCTTCTTCCATTTCTTTCTTCAGAGGCTTGAAGTTCTTGTCATACAGATCTTTCACTTCTTTGGTTAAAGTCACACCAAGATACTTTATATTGTTTGTGACAATTGTGAAAGGTGTCATTTCCCTCATTTCTTTCTCAGCCTGTTTATCCTTCCAGTATAGGAAGGCTACTGATTTGCTTGAGTTAATTTTATATCCGACCACTTTGCTGAAGGAATTTATCAGCTTTAGCAGATCTCTGGTGGAGTTTTTCGGGTCACTTAAGTATACCATCATATCATCTGCAAATAGTGATATTTTGATTTCTTCCTTTCCAATTTGTATCCCTTTGACCTCCTTTTGTTGTGTAATTGCTCTAGCTAGAACTTCAAGTACTACATTGAATAGATAGGGAGAGAAAGGGTAGCCTTGCCTAGTCCCTGATATTAGTGGGATTGCTTCAAGTTTCTCTCCATTTAGTTTGATGTTGGCCACTGGTGTACTGTATATTGCTTTTACTATGTTTAAGTATGCTCCTTGAATTCCTGATCTTTCTAAGACTTTTATCATGAAGGGATGTTGAATTTTGTCTAACGCTTTTTCAGCATCTAACAAAATGACCATGTGGTTTTTTTTCTTTGAGTTTGTTTGTGTAGTGGATTACATTGATGGATTTCTGTGTATTGAACCATCCCTACATCTTTGGGATGAAGCCTACTTGATCATGGTGAATGATCATTTTTGTCTGTTCTTGGATTCAGTTTGCAAGAATTTTATGGAGTATTTTTGCATCAATATTCATAAGGGAAATTGGTCTGACGTTTTCTTTTATAGTTGGGTCTTTGTGAGGTTTTGGTATCAGTGTTAACTGTGGCCTCATAGAATGAATTGAGTAGTGTTCCTTCTGTTTCTCTTTTGTGGAATAGATTGAAGAGTATTGATATTAGGTCTTCTTTGAAAGTCTGATAGAATTCCTCACTGAACCTATCTAGTCTTGGACTTCTTCTGGTTGGGAGACTTTTAGTGACTGCTTCTATTTCTTTAGGGATTATTGGACTGTTTAGATGGTTTATCTGATCCTGATTTAATTTTGGTAACTGGTATCTGTCTAGAAACTTGTCATGTCATCCAGATTTTCCAATTTTTTTGAGTATAGGCTTTTGTAGTAGGATCTGATGATTTTTTGAATTTCCTCAGAATCTGTTGTTATATCTCCATTTTCATTTCTAATTTTATTAATTTGCATACTGTCTCTGTGCCCTCTAGTTAGGTTGGCTAAGGGTTAGGGTAATCTTGTTGATTTTCTCAAAGAACCAGCTCTTGGTTTTGTTGATTCTTTGTATAGTTCTTTTAGTTTCTACTTGGTTGATTTCAGCCCTTAATTTGATTATTTCCTGCCTTCTACTCCTCTTGGGTGTATTAGCTTCTTTTTTTTCTAGAGCTTTCAGGTGTGCTGTTAAGCTGCTAGAATATGCTCTCTCCAGTTTCTTTTTGGAGGCATTCAGAGCTATGAGTTTTCCTATTATAATTGCTTTCATTGTGTCCCATTGGTTTGAGTATGTTGTACTTTCATTTTCATTAAATTCTAGAAAGTCTTTAATTTCTTTCTGTATTTCTTTCTTGACCAAGTTATCATTGAATAGAGAGTTGTTCAGCTTCCATGTTTATGTGGGCTTTCTGTTGTTGTTGTTGTTGTTGTTGTTGTTGTTGCCATTGAAGATAAGCCTTATTCCATAGTGATCTGATAGGAGCATGGGATTATTAAAATCTTCTGATATCTGTTGAGGTTTGTTTTGTGATCAATTATATGATCAATTTTGGAGAAGGTACCATGAGGTGCTGAGAAGAAGGTATATTCTTTTGATTTAGGATGAAATGTTCTATAGATATCTGTTAAATCAATTTGATTCATAACATCTGTTAGTTTCACTGTATCTCTGTTTAGTTTGTGTTTCCAAAATCTGTCCATTGAAGATAGTGGGGTGTTGAAGTCTCCAGGAGCAATGTGTGCTTTGAGCTTTAGTAAAGTTTCTTTTATGAATGTGGGTGCCCTTGCATTCAGGGCATAGATGTTCATAATTGAGAGTTCTTCTTGATAGATTTTACTTTTGATGAGTAGGAAGTGTCCTTCCTTATTTTTTTCATGATTTTTGGTTGAAAGTCGATTTTTATCTGATATTAGAATGGCTACTCCAGCCTGTTTCTTGGGGCCATATGCCTGGAAAATCATTTTCCAGCCCTTTACTCTGAGGTAGTGTTTGTCTTTACCAGGGAGGTGTGTATCCTGGATGGAGCAAAATGCTGGGTCTTGTTTATGGATCCAGTCTGTCAGTATATGTCTTTTTATTAGGGAACTGAGTTCATTGATGTTAAGAGATATTAAAGAATAGTGATTGTTGCTTCCTGTTATTTTCAATGTTGTTTATATGTTTGTGTGGCTATCTTCTTTTGAGTTTTTTGAAAGATTACTTTCTTGCTTGTTTTGGGTGTAGTTTCCCTCCTTGAGTTGGCGTTTTCCATCTATTATTCTTTGTAAGGCTGGGTTTGTGGAAACATACTATGCAAATTTGGAATTGTCATAGAATATTTTGGTTTCACCATCTATGATTATTGAGCGTTTTGCTGGGTATAGCAGCCTGGGCTGGCATTTGTGTTCTCTTAGAGTCTGTATGAGATCTGCCCAGGATCTTCTAGCTTTCATAGTGTCTGATGAGAAGTCTGGTATAATTCTGATAGATCTGCCTTTATATGTTACTTGACCTTTTTCCCTTACTGCTTTTAATATTCTTTCCTTATTTTGTGTATTTGATGTTTTGACTATAATGTGACAGGAGGAATTCTTTTTCTGGTCCTGTTTATTTGGTGTTCTGTTGGCTTCTTGTGTATTTATGTTCATCTCTTTCTTGAGGTTAGGGAAGCTTTCCTCTATAATTTTGTTGAAGATATTTACTGGTCCTTTAAGTTGGGAATCTTCACTCTCTTCTCTACCTATTATCATCAGGTTCTGTCTTCTCATTGTATCCTGGATATCCTGGATGTTTTGGGTTATGAGGTTTTTGCATTTTGTGTTTTCTTTTACTGTTGTGTCTCTGTTTTCTAAGGTATCTTCTGCACCTGAGATTCTCTCTTCCATCTCTTGTATTCTGTTGGTGATGCTTGCATCTATGACTCCTGATTTCTTTCCTATGTTTTCTAACTCCAGGGTTGTCTCCCTTTGTGAATTCTTTATTGTTTCTATTTCTGTTTTTAGTTCCTTTATGATTTTGTTCATTTCCTTCATCTGTTTGATTGTGTTTTCCTATCATTCTACCCGTTTGATTGTGTTTTCCTGTAATTCTTTAAGGGATTTTTTGCATTTCCTCTTTAAGGGCTTCTAGTTGTTTACCTGTGTTCTCTTATATTTCTTTAAGGGAGTTATTTATTTCCTTCTTAAAATCTTCTATCATCCTCTTGAGATGTGATTTTAAGTCTGAGTCTTTCTTTTCTGGTGTGTTGGGGTATCCAGGGCTTGCTGTGGTGGGAGAGCTGGGTTCTGATGATACCAAGTAGCCTTGGTTTCTTGGTTTCTTTTCCTTGTGTTCTTGCCTATGCCTTTCATCATCTGGTTATCTGTGGTGTTAGCTGGTCTTAGTCTCTCTGACTGTGGCTTGTCATTCCTGCAAGCTTAGGTGTCAATACTCCTTGAAAACCAGTTCTCTCTGAGAGGAATTTGGGTTTGCTGAGCTGTGGTTCAGGGTCATCTCTGTGGTACAGACAAAAACAAGAAAGATCTAATGCCCAGCTGTCTCTTGTTTCCTGAGTCCTGATGGCTCTGCAAGGGTCCCTCTTGGTCCAATAAATTTGAAAAGAAGTGATGGTCTTGCCTTTGCTTAAAGGTGTGTCAGCACTCATGGTATACCAGGTCTTTCCTTGTACTATTTGAGTATGGAGCCCTGTTTCACAGGATCTGCTCTCTAGACACTGAAAGAAACCAGAACCCCATTCCTCATTCCCTGTGTCCTGGGTATTCCTGGTGGGTCTCTCTGAACAGACAGACTTGCCCACACTCCTGGGAGGCTAGCTTTCTCCCAGCGCTATTTGGCTATGGAGCCCTGGTAGCGCAGGCAGAGGTCTCCCACCACAGATGGAAACCGAAAGGCTCCTGTTTCTGACTGTTTCTCAGTTCCTGTGCCCCAAGGATTCCGGGCAAGTCCCACTGAGTAGTGTTACTCATCTTACTTCCTCTCACTGGTTTTTCCACACTCCTGGGCAGCTAGTTTTCTCCCGGCGCTATTTGGCTATGGAGCCCCAGTGGCCCAGGCAGAGGTCTCCAGCCACAGATGGAAACAGGAAGGCTCTTTCCTCGTAGTAATTAATTTTCATTCTCAGCTTGACAGGATTTAGAGTCACCATGGAAACACATTTGTGGGAGTGTCTCTGAAGGTGTTTCTCAAAAGATTAATCAAGCAGGAAAGCCTTGTTCTGAGTGTGGTAAACACTGTCCCATAGACTGGAGTCTTCAGAGTGAATTAAAAGAAATAAATAAGGTGATCACCAACATCATCTCTCCCTTCTTTATAACTTCAGTGGATGTTGTGAAGCTGTCAGATGTTTCTGCTGCCTTGAGTCAAAATAAGCCTTTCCTTCTTCAATTTTCTGTTGTTGGGTATTTTTTCATAGCAATGAGAGGAGTAACCAATACAGTGCATTGCTTCAAGATGTAAGTGTAGGCCCAGCTGTGCTGAAAGTCACCTGAGTGAAGAGACAGCCTATAGAATATGGTTCCTACTTGTTTGCCTCATTTCGCTCTGGCAGAAATAACCTTGAGTAACTTCCCATCATATGTAAGATATAAAAGACTATATACAGCTTCTACCTGGTTCTCAGAGGGAGAATGGCTCTCAAACCCAAATATCCTGCAGTGAAGAAATTTAATCAGTCATAAGCAAAGGCCAAATGTGGGTGCTGGGTTTACTTTCTCAGCTGAGGTCCCAGCTGACCAGCAGCAGACATACAGTCAGGTCTCTACACATGCCTGTCAGTCTGCCTGCTGAAGCTCTCATTCAAGCAAAGAGGTAAGCCACTGTTCTTCAATTCATCATGGATTCATAACCCTGAAATGGCCACTGACATAAAATAATAGTTGTTGAGGTGGATTATTGCACAATCATAAAAACTGAACAACTATGAAATAACTGAAAAAGAGAGCAATCGGGACACAGACTAGAATAAGCCCAGGTTTTAATCCTGCTTTCACCTTTTACTAGCTTCGTGGGTTTAGGCACAGTCCTCAGATAATTACTATTGCTTTGTGGGTTGTTTGAGAAATTAATGAACAACATTATGAAGTACAATGCAGAGCTGTGATTCATAGTAAACATTCCTGGGCTTCTATCTGCTGTGATTAATTTTTCAGCTATGCTTTTATTGCTGCAGTTACCATGGAAATTATATGTATATGCTTGTCTCTTCCATTAATCCAGGAGGGCCTTGGTATCAGGAACTATATAGTGTATATCCATAGAGCTTATAGCCTAGTCCAGTTATTTATTTCATTGTATTAAATCTTAGATAAGGACTAGAGAGATAGGTCAGCAATTAAGAGCTCTGACTGCCCTTGCAGGACAGTTTAGTTCCCAGTGCTCACATCAGGCATCTCATAACTACCTATAACCACAGCTCCAAAAGGTTTTCATGGCTTTTTCTGGCCTCCATGGGAACTGCACTCCCATGGTGCACATACCCACATATAAACACATATACACATAATTTAAAATAAAAACAGAATACTACTCAGCAATTAAAAACAATGACTTCATGAAATTCACAGACAAATGAATGGATCTTGAAAATATCATCCTGAGCGAGGTAACGCAGTCACAAATGAATGAACATGGTATGTACTCACTGTTAAGTGGTTATTGGCCCAAAAGTTCAAAATACCCAAGAGTCACTTCACAGCAACAGTAGGGCGGAGTGTGAGGTCCCAGATGGAGGACTTGGGGAAGGGACTGAAGGAGTTGAGGGAGTTTGCATCCCCAGAAAGGCAACAACAGTGGCAACTGGCCTGACCTCCGATACTCCTGGAGACTGATCCACCAACCAAAGAATACACATGGAGTGACCCATGGTGCTGGCCACGTATGCAGCAGAGGAGGGTCTTGTTAGACATCAGGGGGTGGAGAGGCCCTTGGACCTGAGGGTATTAGAACCCCAGTATAGGAGAATGCCAAGTAAGGAAGATGAGAGTGGGTGGGTGAGTGGGTTGGGGAATACCCCCATAGAGGCAGGGGAGGGGAGAGGGAATAGGGAGGTTCCAAAAGGTAAATTTGGAAAGGGGAAAACATTTGAAATGTAAATAAAGTAAATAAATAAATAAAAAATAAAAATAAAAAATATTTACTTTTTTAATAAATAAATAAATAAAAACAGAAGATAGAGACCTGCTGAAAGCCATGATATACAGTGCAAGCCAGAAAAGAGACCGGCACACCTGACCCACCCCCAGCATGGGCAGGTCCGTAGACACACAGAGCCCCACCTACTACAACACAACCTGGTGGAGGAGAGGAAAGATGTCCACAGACCACCCCCACCTTCTGCCATGCCACACAAGCATGGCTGTAAACACCCAGATGACTGAAAGCTGCCATGCCACACATCACAGACAGAGAATATCACCCAGAGGCCTGCCAGCCATGTGGCCCACCTGCCCTGGGAACCACTAATGGAACTGTGGAGATGGAACTGGAAACAGGAAGATGGAGAGGAGTAGTCTGTCATGAGTAGCCAGCCTGCCACCTGAGGCCATGGTAAAATCCAACCTGTACTGCAGCTGAGAACCATGTCTGGATCTATGGCCATGAAGCAGCAGTGATTGATGTCGATGTCAGTGCTAGCACACATTACCACTAGAAATCACAGAATATCCCTGGGCTGAGCAGCTGCCAGGGATCATGTGGATGTCCAGGAGCTGAGCAGAACTGACCCCGCCCCTCACTGGCTTCTTTGCTCTAGAGAGGTGCCACTCAAATCAAAGGCTTTGAATTGGCCCATCCCCAAATCTATTTCATCTATTATCTGTTGGGGCATATGAATGGGCAGGTCCTGCCAATCCAACACTGCAGGATCTCCACGACACAGACAAACAACAGCATAACCAGGAGGAATCCCGGTGAGAATCCAATACTGATGGTGTCTTGGAATCCAGATACCTCAAACTAAACCATTGACTCATTGCAGTGAACATTTACAAGTGGAAATGTGTGAACAAAAGGGTATACTGTGAGACAGACACACTGTGACACACTACAGTTTCCATGAGATGATCCTATGCTTTGTTTTGGTTATTTGGTTATTTGGTTGCTTACATGCTTGTTTTTTTGGTCTGTTTGTGTGCTTTTTATTTCTGGATTGGGGGAGGTTGCAAGGGTGGAGGGTGGGTAGAAGGAGACAGGGAGACAAGTGGGACTGGGGTGCACAATAAGAAATTCACAAAGAATTAACAAAAAGTTTTTTAAAAGTCAAAACAAGGGATGGAGAGACGGCTCAGCAGTTAAGAGCACAGACTGCTTTTCTAGAGGTCCTGAGTTCAATTTACAACAACCACGTGGTGGTTCACAACCATCTGTAATGGGGTCTGATGCCCTCTTCTGGTGTGTCTGAAGTGAGAAATGGTGGTGTATTCATATGCATAAAATAAATAACTCTTTTTAAAAAATTTTTAAAGGGGAGGGGGGACTAGAGAGATGGCTCAGCAGTTAGGAGCACTGAATGCTCTTCCAGTGGTCCTGAGTTCCGTTCCCAGCAACCACATGGTGGCTCACAACCAAATGTAATGGGATCCAATGTCCTCTTCTGATTTTATGACTCACATACATAAAATAATCTTTTTTTTAAAAAAGTTAAAACCGTCTTTTAAAGGTTATTTTAAGTCTCATATAAGAGATCATGTCCAAATTGCTTAGTAAATGACAAGACATTGCAAAAGTTTACATATATTTATATCTAATTAACTTCAGATTTGATTCATAACCACAAGAATTTTCACACATATTGTCGAAATTCATCATCTTATCTACAGTGAAGTAGTATTTTCTACAGTGAAGTAAAATACTACAGTGAAGTAGTATTTTCATTTTACAAGTGAAGACACTGAGACTCCAGTAACCTAAAAACAAGCTCCATATCTTTAGCAGGGTTCAGATCCACCTGTGCTGACCCAACAGGCCTTATGGTCCCTTCTCAGTGCACTAATAAACTGACTTGTCCTCAACAAATGTCAAACATCCCCACCATGAGCAAATTTTCATCCAAACATTCAAAAATCATACAAAGCTCACATGAGGTCATCAAGAAGATCATCTATTTTGTTCATAATAACAAACAGGGACCATAAGGGACCACAGATTCACAGGGACCATAAGGCCTGTTGGGTCAGCACAGGTGGATCTGAACCCTGCTAAAGATATGGAGCTTGTTTTAAGGTTACTGGAGTCTCAGTGTCTTCACTTGTAAAATGAAAATACTACTTCACGTTAGTAAAACTAAAATAACAACACACTGGGTTGTGCTGCTGCTGGCTACTGAGCCCAGACTCCACCATGGAGCAGTGCCCTATACCTACCTTTCTGGAACATGGCAATTTCTCTCAGGTCCTGTTAAACAATGTGGAGAAGTTCTATGTTCCTGGAGGAGAAGTCATGTGCTATTATACCCTCAATGAAAAGTTTGTTCTTCTTCCCAAAGACTGGATCAACATCTTTAAAGTATGGTGGAAGACTACCAAGAAGTATTACACCTTCATGTGTTCTCCTTTGCCCAAAGACCTAAACAAGGAATCAGCCACACAGCAGGAAATCCAATTCAAAGCTTATTATCTTCCCAAGGATGAGGAGCATTACCAATTCTGCTATGTGGATGAAGATGGTTTGGTCTGGAGAACAAGTATCCCTTTCCAGTCCCAAACAGACCCTGATGAGGACATAATGGTTGTTATCAATAAGGAAAGAGTAGAAGAGATGGAACAGCTCAGTGAGGAGCTTTACCAAGAAACCAGGGTCTGAAAAACAAGTATGCTGACCTCCATGAGCAGTACCAGCAGAAGCAGGTGCATTGGAGGCAATGCAGAGGATGAATACGAGCTTAGAATAGGAAGTGGAAGAGAAAGCTTCTTGGGAGGAAGAGAAGGCCTGTTGGAAGAGAGAGCTGCTCCGGCTGAAAAAGTACAACCAGAAGATAACCTCAGAAAAGGAAGACATGGAGATCCAAGTAGAAGAACTTCAGACCCAGCTGGCAACTCAAGAAAAGGAAATGGAGGAGTTTATTATGAGAGATCAAGAAAAGACAGACAAGTTGGAACAGCTCAAAAAAGAAAATAGCCAGCTCACCCTCAGCTTAACTGAACAGAAGCAGCACTGGAAGATGCTTGAACAGACAGTGGAGATGTTGAAGGAGAAGCAAGCTGCAGCACAGAAGAAGAAGCAAGAGCTAAAGAATGAGAATTCTAACCTGTTAAAACAGCTCAGCAACAGCAAGGTTGACAATGTTTTGCAGAAAGAGAACAAGAGACTAAAAAAACAAATCTCTGAGCTAAGCCAGAGGTCTCTTCACCTCAAGGAGCTGCTAGCCAAGACTCTTCTCTCTGGGTCTATCATAAAAACTCATATTCTGGTATCCAAGGAAGTTCTCATTACAGGGACCCACCAGACTGGGAGCAGCTAGAGACTCAAGATTTGTATTGTCCATTTTGTAAGAAGACCTACCCTGCAACAAAAAGATGGGTCTCCTGGCACACGGGTCCCCTTGTCCCTGCCTAAACACTCTAGCCCTCAAATTTGTGCAGGACCTGATTCAGTGTATAGAACATGGTTTCTACTGTAAATTATCCTATTGGAGAAGGTTGCCTAGCCAGAAATCATTAGGGGTTCACATAGAACTGCTGCCTACAAAGCTGTCTGTAGGATGACATTGAACATGCTGCGGCCCCCTTGTCATAATCAACCTCTCAGCCTGTCACCTCCAGTGCTCAGGATGATTCACAGAAGCTGGCTGACACTAAGTCATTGTCTTCTGAGATGCCTACAACACTCAGTCATGCCTTGGGTGCCTTTGTGCCCAGGCCTTAGTCCTAACCTTGAGAGCAGCAAGCAAGAGGACCACAAGTGATGAATTTCTTCAACTTCCTCAGCTCTGGCTACAGTCCTGCAAAACTATGTAGAAAATCTCAGATCTGCTTGCGGGGATCAAAGATGTGCTTGGTCACTCCTGGTTTTCTTAGAAAAATGGGAGTGGGCAGAGGAAACAAGGCCTATTTCTATCTAGATACTTTCAATTGACATTTCTGTTCCTTTCTATACATATAGCATGTATTATGTCATTTATGGAGATTTTTTTTCTTACCCTAGCTAATCAGGAATTCACTGTGTAGCCCAGGCTGGCCTAGAACTAGGCAATCCTGCTGAGTCACCTTCCTAAGTGCTGAGGATGTGGTCCTGAGCCACCGCTCCAGTCTGTAGGCCTCTTAGTGGCTAATGAAGAATTGTTAGGAAGTATGTAGGCTTGCAGCCTTTTCCATAGCTGATTGAGTTTGTATGAATGTAAGAATAATGAGTCTGTTCTTATAATCTTTGATATTAAAAATAGTTTCCTCTTTTCAAGAAAAAAAAGCACACTAATCTTTATGTGAATTTTAGGAATTCTTTCAAAATAAGACTTATAGCAATGTTTCTAACAGCATCAGGTCACATGCACAAAGGAGAAGAGAAATTTTCAGAGTAACATAGTTGGGCATAATATTTTTGTATTCTAAGTATTCCTTCTAACTATGGTGCCTAGCCACAAGGGAGACACTGCATAGCTACAACGGCTGAGCAGAAAGGTGTAAGACTCTGAGGAAACGACAAAGAAAGGGTTCTCAACAACTTGTTTGGCTCAGAAAGAACATTCACCGCATAAAAGGTAAATCTTTCAGAAGGATATCAGAAATATATTCAAAATTAAATTCTAAATAGGAAAATAAAGAAGGAGATTTTAGGTAATTGAAGTAAAGCTTTTTTTTAAATCCTACACTGTTTCCAACTTGAGAACTATTTGTACAAGAGGAAGCTTAAATTTTTTTCAGTCGTTTGAAGGAAAACATTGCAATTATGTATAAAAAGGCAGGGTTTCAAGTTTCCAAGAAAAAATCCCTCTTCTCAAATAAAAAGAGTTTTAACAAGAAAACGTCAGTTCATAAAGTATTGGCCTCCACATCATTTTGGAAAGCTGGAAATAATTTTTTAATATAATTTATTATTTACTGACTCACTTGGCAAATATTTAAGGAGTGGATACTGAAGACAAACTGAACCCTAACTGTTGGAAACAAAACGCATCCATTCAGCTGTCAGATAGCCTAACTAACTGGGAGACAATGCAGCAGGAATTGCTGAGTCCCACAGAAGAGAAAGATGTCAAAGGTAGAAAGGATCATGCAACAGGAGGGTGCACTCTAGGTCATGTGGGAGTAGGTCTGGAAGTCTCCAAAAGCAATGTTTGAACTAAGAGCTGACGCATGGTGTCCTGGTTTCCAAGGGCAACATTGGTTGTGTGACACAACCGATGTTTATTCTGTTGTAGAAGGTATTTGCAAGACCATTTCTTTTTTTCTTATAGAGAACTACTTGTCTCTCTCTTCCTTGATCTCAGGGATGGATTTCAGTCCTCTGTGTTCCCTAGCTTGTAGTTACATCATCACTCCTTCCTTTGATATCACATGGTGTTTACAATGTGGTGTTCACAACATGATGCTCATGACCTTCCCAGAGGAACATCAGTCATCATTATGACTGATGTTCCTAATATGTCATAATCACCATAGTTGAGGATGATCTTGGCTAAATTAATTTTACTAATTATTAATATGTATATGCATATGTAGTGATCCTACTTCCAAAAAAGGTCACATTCTAAAGTCTTAGGAGTCAGGACTTTAACATACATTTTTAGGGACCAATGTTACTCATTAAAGATGATGGGACAGGATCATCAAGATGGTCTAGTGGATAATAAAAGCACTTGCTTTTTTTTTTTCCTGAGCTCAATCCCAAATCTATGGGAGGAAAAAAACTCCACAAGGTTGTCTTTTGACCTCTACACATGTGCCTTGTCATATATTTTCTCTTTCTCTCTCTCTCTCTCTCTCTCTCTCTCTCACACACACACACACACACACACACACACACACACACGCATGCACACACACACAGAGGTAGTGGTGGTGATAGTGGTGGTGATGATGATGTAGTAGGACAGAAGGAAAGGTCTGCCAAAGACCCTGTGGCAAGCACATAGCACATCTGAGGGTAACTGACTGTCCTGTGGTCTCCCTTCTTCACTTACCTTGCTGTTCTGATTTTTTGTCATGACAATTATTCAAAAAATTATGATGACAGTGACCTAGATCAGAATGAGAGAGTGAGCCTAGCACTTACATTTTATTGCCTGTTTCTGCAGGCCTCCTGGGTCTAAACAATGTTTAAAATAATTTTCCCTTCATTCCTTTATATCCTGGGGGATTGTGCATGTAGTTTGAAGTCTCAGAATAAATTCCTAAACCAAGCCTCATTAAAAACAATCAAACAAACAAACAAAAAAGTCTCATTACACAGCAAAACCTCCTTCCTGGAAGGCTGCATCTCAATGAGTACTGCACTTGTTTAAGACTATCTCACATCCTGATGCTGTGGTTATTTGTTTCTTTGAATCCAGAGCAACCACACAACCAACTGTGAGACCACAAATAAAGATGCAAAGCTTGGTTACACAATTCCTGTAAACCATTCTTCTTATGACACTAAAGATTGCAGCAGATCCCAACGGGTGGGGAAACGCCACAGTTCATGCTGGGCTGACTGAACAGTGCCAGGATGTGAAGGAAACCATACAGCAGTCCTGAAGGGCTGGATCCAATTTGGGATGGTTGTCCTGGGAAAAGCAGAAAAGTAAAGGTGTGTGTGTTGTTGTAGTCCAGAATACAGTCTACTTTGGAACATGTTGGTCTAAGAAACTTCATGGGACCCTGAGAACATTGAGCCTCCTTAGGTATTCTGGAATACAATACAAGCTTTTCTTTGACTTCTGGGAGACTAGACACATATACAGCACTAGGATCTGTTGTTAATATAAGGTTCAAAACTAAATTTCCCCTGATTATGTCACCTTGGTTGTACTTCAAAGTGCTAAGAGCAAGCCTGGATAATGCAATATGAAGCAGAAATGATTGCACTGATTTTTCCTCAGCCTCTCCTATCCTGTTTATATCTTTTCTGGAGAAGGGAAAAAACAACTCTTCCAGATCTTTACATTATAAACAAGGAAATTCCCTAGAACTATCTGTCACCATTAAGAAGCCAGTAAGAAATAGCTAACAGGTAAGGAGTTTAGAGATATAAGGCATCCACGAAAAGCAGTGAAACCAGGAGATGCCAATTTCCCTATGGGCCCATTTACCAGATGTATTTGAGTAGGAGAGAATAAGCAGATGTGCTTGGCACTCAACTTCACTGCCTTTAAGTAGATATATACCCTCTGCTCATGTGAATTTTGTGATGTTTGGTGAACTTTTGTGGGGAAATACTGAAAACAGCAAAGGGCCATAAATACTGCAGGTCTGATCACTGATTCCATATCTCCACCATCTCTCTGAACCCTCTGGCCTCTAGCCTCGGCTCCTTCAATTACCCAGTCAGAGTAAACAATGCACCCTTGTCTCCAAGATGGCACACACAGCCTCCCCCAGTACTTCTGCCTAAGCATCAGGAATAGTCAACCACTGCTACATATGAATTACTTTTACTGCTATTGTGATAAAACATCCTGTCCAAAGTAACTTAGGAATAAAAGTTTATTTTGGTTTCAGGACACAGTCCATCATGGCAAGGGAGGCATGGCAGCAGGAGCCTAAGGCAGAGGTCACAGCTCATCTACAGTCAGAAAGCAGAGGGAAATGAAAGCTAGTGCTCAGCTCACTTGTTCCATTTGGTACGGTCCAAGATCTTCACCCAGGGAACAGTCCCACCAGCAGTTAATGTGTGTTTCCCCATATTAATTAACCTAACCAATATAATGCCTCACTGACATTCTCAAGGCTAACCTTAATCTACAGAATCTCTCATAGGCATGCCTAGATGCTTGTCTTCTAGATGATTCCAAATTCTGTCTAGCAGACAATCAGAATGACCTGTCAAAGCAGCATGTTTCAGTCCGGTGGCTGTCAACCCTAACTAAACATAAGAATTAGCATAGTAAGTATTTTGTATTTCCAATGCCTAAGCCCCAGACCAAAAGCTTTCATTTAATTGGTCTGGGCAATCAGTGATTTCAGAGTTTGAAAAGCTCTTGTGTTTACTTGAACTGGCAGCCAGAAGTCTTTTCTAAACCACTGTCTTGGACACTCAGGATCTGAAACCACAAAAATAGCCATGATGAACATGAACAGTGTGCTAAGCTTCGTGACTCGTAACAGATATTTAAACAACACTGGAGGATGCACATAAACATCCTCCAGTATAACCATTTTCACCAACGCCCTTGCACCAATGGCCAATAAATGTGGAGAAATGCTGAGAATTCTGGCTTTAACAGGATAAGAGAAAAAGACTGGTCATGCCAAAACTGTATCTTAAGATCCTAACACCTTCTAAGTCAGCATGGCTAGAGCATTCTTCTTTCCTGTAGCTCAAATATATGACTTTGGAATATATTAAAATTTAGGTTTAATTTCATACTGCCTCCCATGTGACAGTCTTATCTCCCTCTCATGTTACATAATCAAAAAAACCAACTATAAATGATGAAATTTAGGAGAAAGGAGTCTGGGGACTTCCAAATCTCTTCCAGCTAAGGGATATACCCTTTTCTTCCTTCCTTAAAACCCACAGCAGTATTTACTGTGTCATATCTGGTTTTATAATTTGATTAGAACAGAATTCATTCTCATGGTCAGCGTGGGTTCTGCAGTTTCCTAATTGTGCTTACAAGCCCTGGATTTCCTCTGGGTGGCAGAGAGGACCTTCAGGGAAGGATAGAGTGAACCTGGAAGACCTGAAGCCAGATCACGTCACCAGGACCTTCAACTTTCCGTTCTCTGACCTCTCAACTGAATACACATTTCAGTTTAAAGGAAACAGTTTGGGCTGAGGGCTTCATGGCACACACCTGCAGTGCCAGCACTTGGTGAAGGGTTGAATCAGGGATTTGAGGCATTATTGGCTACATATGGAATTCAAAGACAGCCTGGGCTACATGAGACTGTCTCAAAATGACAAAAATATTCACAGTATAAATGGAGAAACACTGCTATAATTAATAAGCTACAATTTAGACCCTATAAGAATTGATAACATTTGAAAGTAAAGGACTGCAGCAAAATTTATTCATCCTAAACCTGTTCTAGTCAGGGTAAATGATTCTAAAGGTACCACAAGATATCACCACAGAAGTAGGGATTGATAAAACACTACAACTAATAGAAAGATGCCAACAGCTTTGGTTTCCCCAGTAAAAAGTATGCAAACTAAGCTTTCATTGTTGCCCCCCACCTTGGAAATCAAGGTTTAGATGTGGATTTGAAAGGACTTGGGCAGCCTCCGGACATGTCTCAGTGCTCAGAAGCCTTGTCCAGTTTCCTGTCCTATGCAAAAGGAGCGACAGCTACAGAAACCCAGAAGAGTCGACAGCAGTGGCATAGGCTGCTTTCCTGAGGAGGAAGGAGCACAGTTTTATCAAATGGTATCACATAATCCTTACCATGGTGTTCAACATGAGAACTTTAATAGTATTCTAACATAATGGTTGTCATTTTCTGATTGCAGAAGTAATATTTTGATGGGCAGCTAACCCCACTGCTTGCTGCTCAGATCTCTGAAGACAAGAATTACGCAGCCTTCCTTCTTATTTCAAATGGGAAGAAGGAAACATTTGGGGGGGGGGAATGTTAATAAGACCTGTTACTTGGTACACTTAGTACATGTTGATAAAACAGAGGGGAAGCATAATCTACTATTTCAGCAAGATGCTTTCGTGTACAGAAATGAGATTGAACTGTACAAATGAAGAGAAGTGTCTACAGCCACATGAAAATATAAGTACAATGTGCTTTAATTGTTCTCTCATTGTTGACCTTTAAGAGTATTCACTCTTTTGAGTTATGCTAACTAGCATGGTGATGGACACCTTTGAATATGCATCTTGTCCTACACATCTGATCATTCTGTCCACATAAGTAACAATGAGCATCAATAGCATAGCTCCGCACAGCATATCTTAATGAGCTACCCTTGTCAGTCTCCCCGACCTCTAGCTATCCACATTCATGTATCGTGACCTTTCCTTGTTTGGCGCCTTTAGCAGTTTCTGGCTCTGCCTCTAGGCTTTTGTCCTATTTTTTTTTTTCAATGACTTTTCTGAGGATTCTATTTTCATCCATTTGTGTCAGGTATTCTGGTCATCAGATCTGAGCTCCTAATCAGAGAGGACTCTCTTTGTTGATGCATTCTTTTAGCATCTTGAATCCTATTACGATGCTTTAGAAGCCATACCCCAGCACCTTCCAGGACATGACTCGGCTCTGACTTTCCCCTCTTTTAATACCCCTGTGTTTTCAAAGTAGGAATTAAGATTAGCAGAAAACAGCCTTCTGACAACAAGCCTGCACTTTGTGAACTCTAATTTTTTTCCACAGGAAATCCCTTATGCTTACAGAGTGTAGCTTTGGGTAATTCTTTAAATTAGAGGTTCTCGGGGAAATGTAGCTGAAATCTGCACTCATTAGCACCCAAGTTGTAGTCAAACACCCTTCTATAGTCTGTGCTTAAGCAAAATAGGCCCAGAAAACTATACCAGCCATCTCCCATGGCTAAATTAAAGGAAACCAATTTTTAAAATCTAGAAACACAAAGAAAGTTTCAAGCATATTCAAATGTCTTCATTTCTTAATAATTTCACACTTTGGCACCTTTGACTGAAGATTTTTTTGATTTGAGGGTGTTTGTTTCAGGTTCTTGAACAGTCCTATGGCTGCCACCATGTCCCACTGTGGGTTCTCCAAACCGTCTACTTTCTGTTACCCTGGGTATTGCCCAGTGCTGCAGTAGCAGAGACTCTGTGAATCTTTTCTGTCAAGCAGTTAGTGGAGGCAGTTCTAGACAATATCAATTTCTAGAATTGATATCAATATCAATATCAATTTCCTCACTCAGCTATTCAGCCTATGTAAAAAGTTCATCATACTCCCCACCCTCCACCCTCCAAACCCCCAACATCTGCCCCTCACCCCAACCCCCACCCTCCTAATACTTTAGTTTCATTTTTTCATTTATTCTCATGTCCATTTATTCAACAAATATTTATTAAGCTTCTTTCTACTCAGTGGTATTCAGGGCATAATCATACCTCAAGGAAGATTATAATCCAGAAACAAAGATAACTAAATAAATTGTTTCAGTACTGTGTGATAAATACAGTGTGGCAAAGTCAGATTTGTGAGAGCTCAGAGGTGGAATAAATTATAGGAACAGCTAACAGTGGAGGTTAAACTTTAGTGTCATTTGTGGTAGATGCCTACAGAAAGGTCCAGAAGCCCAGTGAAAGCAGTAACTAGTTCATGAAATTGAGTATAAAGAAGGTAAGATGTTAAGCCAGAGAATGATTTGTCTTTCATACTACACAACACAATTGTGTTTAAGCTAAAGATGAATTGAAGTTGGCCATTTTCATTCCTGGGAATCTCAGAGCAACAAGGTTGTGAAACTGTCCTTAAACTTGCCACAATTCTAATGACAATTCCATTACAGAGACTGCTCTGCATTTCTTCCAAGATTCCCCAGCCCAGCCAACACAAGGACCATGAGAAAGACAAAAAGCAGGGGAAAGTCCATAGTCAGTTCTCAGAATGATAAGACCAACACCAAGATTCCTTAAGGCTGATGGCCCCAGGATGGTAATTAATGAATGATGTGTGAATAGACAGATCGATGGATAGATGGACAGACAGATGGATACCTATGAAGTTTGAAGGGTTTAGAAAACATCCCTACCTTTTTACATCTCTCTCATTCAATGTTTCTTGCATCCTCATCCTGTTGCCTTTCATCCCTTTTGACTCTTCAGTGGCTAGTGGCCTAAAATTATGAATTAATCCAACTTTCCCTTGTATTTATGTGATTTTTAGCACTAAAACCCTGCATCCTTGGACACATTTCCGCCCAGCAGCAACCCCAGCAACCTCGAATCATTTGTCATCCTCCTGTGAGCATCTACTTCTGAGAATGGGGAAATTCTGAACACAACAGAACACTTCAGTCAGTTCAGTGGCAGGAAATCATTCTGGGGTAGAAGCCCCAAAACTTCAATAAATTAATAAATTTGTCAGATAAACAAGGCATTAAAAGACATTCTAAGAAGAAACAGTGTAGGCAATGATATTAGATTAGAGGTCCAAAGGGAAAAATGGAGGGGTTTCCAGTTGTAATGATGGACTTTTCCAAACTAAAGGCAGGTACACCCTTGGTCATCTGCAAGTCAAAGCTGCTGAAAAGAAATCCTTTTGCTGCCAGTTTCAGTGAGTTATGTTTTTACTCTGTGCTCTGAATAATCAAGAATTTCCAGAACTTCCCACTTATTCCCAAGGGAGAGTGTGGTCTGGAGCCCTTTTCATCTTTTGTTCTCACCTTGTTAGTTCCTACTATTACTGTGAATAAGCAAGAAACTTGATGTGACTGGTACTATCACAGGCTGCTCCACACAGCAAAAGGCTAATTTTTGATCTACTACTTGCATGTAAACATCTGACTCCGAGTTTATCTTCCTTGAGGACTCAAGCACTTAGTTGATGAAACACCTGAGTAGAGTGGGAAGAACATGAGTTCGCCTTTTCTCAAAGTTTTTCTAACTCTGCTTCAAGCACCTGTTTTTTCCTGTAGAAACAGAAGCTCACCAACAGAACAACAGAGCAGTGGTCCTATTCATACACAGATTCTTGATCAAGATGCTGCACTGTGCAGGCAATGGTATTAACTCACTGTGGCTTCCTTACCTACCCTGACAGCTCAGTAACTTATGCTAGAACTCCTTCATGTTAATAAGTACTCACTTGAAGTAACTACTGTCATCTCTACTGGGTCAAGCATACTAGCTTTACATAAAGACCATGATTCATTACCTACAAAGCACTATCCCAATCTTAATTCTTAAAAGAGCCAGTTTTGTTCAGGTATCACTCATCCAAGTTTCTCAGGGGCAGGCCACTCCTTCAGTTAACAGTAATCCAACTAAGGATAACTTATGACTTTGTAATGTTAATTTTTTACTTTTCTATTGCTGTGATAAAGCACCATGACCAAGACAACTTTTAGAAGGATTTGTTTGGCTTACAATTCCAGACTCCATTACCATCATGGAAGGGAAGAATAGCAGCAGTCGGCATGGTGACTGAAGCTAAGAGCCCACATTGTAAACCACAAGCAGGGAGCGAAAAGCACACTGGGAAGAGCACAACCAGTTGATATACTTCCTTTAGCAAGACTATGGCTCTGGAGCCTCCCCAAACAGCTCATCCAACTGTGAAACAAGTGTTCAAATGCCCGAGTCTATGGAAGCATATATCATTCAAATCATAACAGAATGGTTTGTTCACACCCAGTATATAAACTAGTGATGGCCAGTGAGATACAAGAAGATCCCTAGAGGTGTCTATCACTCTGAATAGGATCACTAGAAGACTATGAATTGGTCTTTATACTTAACACTGCCTGGCATTATAGCTACCATCCAATCTGAAAATGTATCAAGCACTGAGAATAGTAGAGGAGACGAAGAAAGAGCAAGAGAGCAGAATATGAGACCAATGCTTTTATCCTGAAATAGTCTATTCTTAGATGCTTAAGTAAAGAATGTGGGAACTTTAAAAGTTCTAGACCTATTTCTCAGAACTAATTCCATTCAACTAGTTCATTCCATCCAGGGTACAGATGGAAACTGGAAGCCCACTTCTTATTTTAATCCTCATCTACTTTTTTAATTTAAAAAGCTTACTGATTCCAATAAAGAGCTTTGTTTAAAAATAACAGAGTATAGCATTTTTTTTCTTTGCCATGGCAAATTGAAACCATTTTTATCAATTTTTTTCAATCTGTACCCTGGAGCTAACCTTGTGCCACAGCTCTCCGCACCCCAATCCTGCCTGGAGAGAGCTGGTCTCCTAAGAGGGCAAACACACCTAAGATCACAGGCTCACAGGAGGGACAAGCTACAGTCAGAGAGAGAAAGACCAGCTAACACCAGGGATAATCAGAGGACAAGAGGAAACGGCAAGAACAAAAGCAACAGAAACCAGGGCTACTTAGCATCATCAAAACCCAGTTCTCCCACCACAGTGAAGCCTGGATACCCCAACACACTGGAAAATCAAGACACTGATTTAAAATCACATCTCATGATGATGACAGAGGACTTTAAGAAGGACATAAATAACTCCTTTTAAAAAAATACAGGAGGACACAGATAAACAGCTAGAAATCCTTAAAGAGGAAACACAAAAATCCCTTAAAGAAATATAGGAAAACACAATCAAACAGGCAAAGGAAATGAACGAAACCATCCAGGATCTAAATATGGAAACAGAAATAAAGAAATCACAAAGGGAGACAGACAGCCCTGATATAGAAAACCTAGGAAAGAGATCAGAAGTCATAGATGCAAGCATCACCAACAGAATACAAGAGATATAAGAGAGACTCTCAGGTGCAGAAGATACCATAGAAAACATTGACACAACAGTCAAAGAAAATGCAAAATGCAAAAAAAGCTCCTAACCCAAAACATCCAAGAAATCCAGAACACAAGAAAAAGACCAAACCTAAGGATACTAGGTATAAAAAAAGAGCGAAGATTCCCAACTCAAAAGGCCAGTATATATCTTCAACAAACATATAGAGAAAATTTACCCTAACCTAAAGAAAGAGATGCTCATAAATATACAAGAAGCCTACAGAACCCCAAATAGATTGGACCAGAAAATAAATTCCTCCTGTCACATAATAGTCAAAACACCAAATGCACAAAATGAAGAAAGAATATTAAAAACAGTAAGGGAAAAAGATCAAGTAACATATAAAGTCAGACCTATCAGAATTACACCAGACTTCTCAACAGAGACTATGAAAGCTAGAAGATCCTGGGCAGATGACATACAAACTTTATTAGTCAGGGTTGTCCAAAGTCACAGAACTTATGGACAGTCTCTATATAGTAAGGGAATTTGTTGATGGCTTACAGTCTGAAATCCAACTCCACAACAATGGTCAGCAGCAGCTGTGAATGCAAGTCCAAGGATCTAGCAGTTGCTCAGTACCACAAGGCACACAGGCAAAGAAAAGAAAGAATCTTCCTTATTCCGATGTCCTTATGAGGCCTCCAGCATAAGGTCTGGTCCAGATTAAAGGTGTACTACCGTGCCTGGATCTGGGACTTGCTTTGTCCCAGGCTGATCTTGAACTCAGAGATCTCTTTGCCTCAATCTCCTGGAATTTAAAGGTGTATACTACTTTGCCTGGGCCTAAACTTTGCATGGCCACTATGCCTCAAGATCTCCATGCCAAGATCCCAGAAACTTTTGTCTTCCAACCTCAAGATCTGAATCACAGGTGAGCCTTCTGGATCCATCTGGATCACAGGTGAGATATAGTCAAATGTGCAATCAGGAACAACCACTATACAGACCCTAAGAGAACACAAATGCCAGCCCAGGCAGCTATACCCAGCAAAATTCTACCATAGTTAGAGAAAACAAGATATTCCATGACAAAACCAAATTTACACAATCTTTCCACAAATCCAGTCCTACAAAGGATAATAGATGGAAAACACCAACACAAGGAGGGAAACTACACCCTAGAAAAAGTAAGAAAGTAAACTCATTTCAACAAATCCAAAAGAAGATAGCCACACAAAAACATGATTCCAGCTCTAACAACAAAAATAACAGGAAGCAACAATCACTGGTCCTTAATATTTCTTAATATCAATGAACTCAATTCCCCAACAAAAAGACATACACTAACAGACAGAATACATAAACAGGACCCAGCATTTTGCTGCATACAGGAAACTCACCTCAGTGACAAAGACAGACACTACCTCAGAGTAAAAGGCTGGAAAAAAATTTTCCAAGCAAATAGTCCCAAGAAACAAGCAGGAGTAGCCATTCTAATATTAAATAAAATTGACTTTAAACCAAAAGTCATCAAAAAAGATGAGGAAGGACACTTCATACTCATCAAAGGAAAGATCTACGAAGATGAACTCTCAATTCTGAACATCTATGCCACAAATACACAGACACTCACATTCATAAAGGAAACTTTGCTAAAGCTCAAAGTGAACATTGAACCTTACACAATAATAGTAGGAGACTTCAATACCCCACTCTCATCAACTGACAGATCATGGAAACAGAAATGAAACAAAGACACAGTGAAACTAACAGAAGTTATGAACCAAATGGATTTAATAGTTATCTACTGAACATTTCATCCTAAAACAAAAGAATATACCTTCTTCTCAGCTCCTCATGGTACCTTCTCCAAAATTGACCATATAATTGGTCACAAAGCAAGCCTCAACAGATACAAGCACATTGAAATAATCCCATGCAACCCATCAGATCACCAAAGACTAAGGCTGGTCTTCAATAACAACAAAAACAACAGAAACCCATATACACATGGAAGATGAACAAGTCTCTACTCAATGATAATTGGGAAGGGATGAAATAAAAAAAAGAAATTAAAAGCTCTTTAGAATTTAATGAAAATGAAGATGCAACATACCCAAACTTAGGGGACACAATCAAAGCAGTGCTAAGAGGAAAATTCATAGCTCTGAATGCCTCCATAAAGAAACTGGAGAGAGCATACACTAGCAGCTTAATAGCACATCTGAAAGCTCTAGAACAAAAAGAAGCAAATACACCAAAGAGGCATAGATGGCAGGAAATAATCAAATTAAGGGCTGAAATCAACCAAGTAGAAACACAAAGAACTATACAAAGAATCAACAAAACCAGGTGCTCGTTCTTTGAGAAAATCAACAAGATAGATAAACCCTTAGCCAGACTAACCAGAAGGCGCAGACACAGTATCCACATTAACAAAATCAGAAATGAAAATCTGGCCATCCTGCCAAGAGCAATCTACAGATTCAATGCACTCCCCATCAAAATTACAAATCAATTCTTCATAGACTTAGAAAGAGCAATTCTCAAATTCATTTGGAATAACGAAAAATCCAGCAAAAACTATTCTCAACAATAAAATAACTTTTGGGGGAATCAGCATCCCTGAACTCAAGCTGTACTACAGAGCAGTAGTGATAAAAACTGCATGGTATTGGTACAGTGACAGGCAGGTAGATCAATGGAATAGAATTGAAAACCCAGAAGTGAACCCACACAGCTATGGTCGGTTGATCTTTGACGAAGGAGCTAAAACCATCCAGTGGAAAAAAGACAGCATCTTCAACAAATGGTGCTGGCTCAACAGGAGGTTAACATGTAGAAGAATGCAAATTGATCCATTCCTATCTCCCTGTACAAAGCTCAAGTCCAAGTGGATCAAGGACCTCCACATAAAACCAGATACACTGAATCTAATAGAAGAGAAAGTGGGGGAAAGTCTTGAACACATAGGCACAGAGGAAAAGTTCCTGAATAGAACACCAATGGCTTATGCTCTATGATCAAGAATCCACAAATGGGACCTCATAAAATTACAAAGCTTCTGTAAGGCAAAGGACACTGTCAATAGGACAAAACTGCAACCAACGGATTGGAAAAAGATCTTTACCAATCCTATGTCCAATAGAGGGCTAGTATCTAATATATACAAAGAACTCAAGAAGTTACACTCCAGTGAACCAAATAACCATATCAAAAAATGGGGTACAGAGCTAAAAAAAGAATTCTCAAGTGAGGAATCTTGTATGGCTGAGAAGCACCTAAAGAAATGTTCAACATCCTTAGTCATCAGGAAAATGCAAATCAAAACAACCATGAGGGCTAAAATAAAAAACTCAGGTGACAGCACATGTTGGCAAAGATGTGGAGAAAGAGGAACACTCCTCCATTGCTGGTGGGATTACAAGCTGGTACAACCACTCTGGAAATCAGTCTGGCGGTTTTTCAGAAAATTGAACATAGTACTACTTGAGGACCCAGCTATATTACTTCTGGGCATATACCCAGAAGATGCTCCAACACATAGTAAGAACATATGCTCCACTATGTTAATATCAGCCTTATTTATAATAGCCAGAAGCTGGAAACTACCCAGATATTCCTCAACAGAGGAATGGATACAGAAAATGTGGAAAACGTGGTATATTTACACAATGGCTATTAAAAACAATGACATCATGAAATTCACAGGCAAATGGATGGAACTTGAAAATATCATCCTGAGTGAGGTAACTCAGTCACAAAAGAACACACATGGTATATACTCACTTATAAGTGGATATTCAGCAAAAAGCTCAGAATACCCACAATACAACTCATAGACCATAAGAAGCTCAAGAAGAAGAAAGACCAAAGTGAGGATGCTTCAGTTCTACTTAGAAGGGAGTACAAAATAATCATGGGAGGTAGAAGGTGAGAAGCACTTGAGAGGAAGAGATGAGGGAGAAGGCAAATGGGGGACAGGATCAAGTATGGGAGGAGCTGGGGGGGGGATGTACACAGGGCCAGGAAATTGAACAGAGGTGTGTAGCAATGGGGGATGGTGAGCTGAGGATAGTCACCAGAAAGTCCCAGACACCGAGAAAGCAAAAGGGTCCCAGGACCCAACGGGGATGCATTATCTGAAATACCCAACAAAGGGGAGAGAGAACCTGTAGAGACCATATTCAGAGGTTAGGCATGGCCCCCAGTTGAAGGATAAGGCCACCTACCTGTCTCCAAAATTTTAACCCATAATTGCTCCTGTCTAAAGGAAATACAGGGACAAAGAGTGGAGCAGAGACTGAAAGAAAGGCCATCCAGAGACTGCTTCACCTGGTGATCCATCTCATATGCAGACAACAAGCCCAGTCACTATTGGTGATGCCAAGAAGTGCTTGCTGATAGGAACTTGATATAGCTTTCTCCTGAGCTGCTCTGCCAGGGCATGGCCAATACAGATATGGATGCTTGCAACCAACCATCAGACTGAGCATGGGGACCCCAATGGAGGAGTTAGGGGAAGGACTGAAGGAGCTGAAGGGTTTGCAACCCCATAAGAAGAACAGTATCAACCAACCAGACCCCCCCCCCCAGAGCTCCCAAGACTAAACCACCAACCAAAGTGTAAACATGGAGGGACCCTATGGCTCTAGCTGCATATGTAGCAGAGGATGGCCTTATCTGGCATCAGTGGGAGGGGATACCCTTGGTCCTATGAATATATGAAGCCCCAGTGTTGGAGAATGCTAGGGTGGTGAGGCAGGAGTGTGTGGGTGAGTGGGGGAGCACCCTCATAGAAGCAGGGGTAGGGGGATGGCATAGGGGCTTTGTGGAGGGGAAAGCGGGAAAGGGGATAATATTTGAAATGTAAATAAATAAAATAACCAATAAAAAACTAGAAGTAGATAAAAAGGAAAAACATAAGAGGTAAAGATCTTTATGAGTCCTCTCTTTCATTAAAAGCAGGATTCCTCATTTGAGGAATATTCTATAACTGGATACCTGAGATGAAAGCAAAAGCTGGTTTGCACAGGAAAGATGGTATCAGATAGGATTGAACTAACGAGGAACAGGAATAGTAAGTATTGTTTGTAGTTAGTTGGTCACACAGTAGAATTATAGAAACAAATAAATTGAGCAAAACTACTATGGATACTGACCACTGATGGTGTTCATTAACTGTAGATATTGATTTAGTTTCTTATTGCTAAACAAAATACCTGATAAAAAGCAACCTACGTGGGGGAAGGTTTGTTGTGGCTCACAGTCTGGGGAGATTGCAAAACAGGCAGGTGGCAAGAGCAAGAGACAGCATTTACAGTCAGGAAGCACAGAAAGATGGATGATGATGCTAAGCTCACTTCTCTCTTTTCCCTTTTATTCATCTTGGGACCTAATTCCATAACATAGCAGTATCAACATTTAGAGTGGTTCTTCCTTCCTTAGTTAAACCTCTTTGGGCAGTTCCCTCGAAGTCACACACAAATATGTTTTCCCTCAATCATTCCAAATCGAGTCAAATTGACAATAAAGACTGACTATCACAGATACTAAGAACCAGGACTATAAGGTGTGTTTTGAGTGCAAAATGATAGTCATGATTGATAAGACAGTTCTTCAAGCTACTTTTTCCAGTGTGGTTAAGGATTACTCTGAACCACCTATGCCTAATTGTCCAGAGCCCCTTTGAAGACAGTTGGCCAGAGAGAGAAAGCAAAGTTCTTGAGTGTTTCTGAGTAGCAGTTCCTTGCTTATAATTATAGATAATATATAATTCAAAGGTCTCCATTTTAAATTTTATTTCCTTTTCCCTTCCTGCCATGATTGAAATGACTATTATTTCCTTAGAAGGCATATGAAGTCTGTCTTCTGGTGAATTATTAGCACCTTAAGGATCAAAGCCTATATAAACCTCTTTGACTGCTGGACTCAGGCACTTCACACAAATGGCTCTATAGAGCCATTTCTACAGGCATTGCTGAGATTCAGCTCAAGTCTCACCAACTCTTCAGAGACAAGTGTTTGCCAAAGATGCCCAAGAAAGATGCCTAAGAAACAATTCATCACATGACAGTGCAGCCTGGTCTATATAGTAAGTCCCAGATAACCCAGGGTTACAAAATAAGACACTATTTGGGGAAAGAAAGAAAGAAAGAAAGAAAGAAAGAAAGAAAGAAAGAAAGAAAGAAAGA
>JADRCH010000007.1:25050181-25121257 GCA_019843965.1 Rhynchomys soricoides | reverse complement strand
AGAAAGAAAGAAAGAAAGAAAGAAAGAAAGAAAGAAAGAAAGAAAGAGAAAGATTAGTAAGATCAAGATTCACTTAAATAATATATTGTATAAGGCAAAATAGACACAAAATAGTATCAAGTCAATATATAATCAATATGAGACCAGGAGCACTCTTAATTTACTCTGACTTAGAGGAATATCATAGTATCCTACAGATTCTGCACTTAAATTTTTATTAGTCTGGTATTACTAGGGAAATAATCAGCATAAAAGCTACCATTCCCAAGTAACATTCTGATTTTTGTATTATTGTTTTATTACCTGTATGGGTGTTTAGCCTGCATATTTGTCTCTGTACTATGTGCATGTAGTGTCTACAGAGGCCATAAGAGGGCATCAGATCCCCTAGAGCTGGAGTTACAGATTGTTATAAGCCACCATGTGGTTCTGAGAATCAAATGAATGCTAGAAATCAAACTAGGTCTTCTCAAACAGTGCTCTTACCCACAGAGCTGTCTAGACCTTAACATCCTAATTTTTAACAGGCACTGGAAAGGAAAACTCTTCCTTACACACACACACACACACACACATATTAATACATTCAAATTATTGAAGGGAATGGATGAGAGTTCTTCTAGAAAGGCAAGCAACTCAAAGTAATTTGAGGATCATTTGATAGAAAGAGAATGGTGGCAGGCGGCAGTGTTGAGGAAGCAGGCATTCACAACCACAAAGGGACTGACATGTTCTGCACAGAGCCAGGGGCTGCAGCCTAGAACTGAGGCAAACCCAGTCAAAAAGTTTCAAGCATAGAATGCTTGAATCCCAGATGGAATTCTTTCTCCATGTAAAGTTAGAAGTGACCATGTGTCTTGTTTGCATCATCTGAATGTGAATAAAAAAGATATGGGGCACCTACCTATGTACATTTAAGAACCAGTGAGAGATCTGCCATGTCTCATTCACTTTTAGCTAATGACCAAGAATGTTTAGATGTTTCCTGAGTGAGTGACTACCATGGACAAAGCCCTCCTGAGGAGTGACAATAGCCTTGTTTGTCACTTTGATTTTCAGGTTGTTTTATTGCTGCAATAAAACTACAGGCTATTATGACTGACATAAGAGAATAGCAGCACTGGATTTATATTCTTTTCAGTAATAAATGGCAATACAAAGGATGGAGTAGAGGTAAGGGAGGAAGCTAATTACAGGCAAGAAAACCAATAGGGCGTGACTGCAGTAGTCTGAAAAAGAGGTGATAAAGGTCTAAGAGTGAGGACAGTGTAGGTAAAGAAAATTTAGCAATAGTTGCCAAATACTTCAACTGCAGAATCAACAAATCTTATTGACAAAATGTAACAGAGATGTTTCATCCACCTCCTACAAACAAGTTACAAACTAAAGCAAAGACAAACATGTCTGACCATGTGGAAGATCCAGAGATTCAGGCACAGCTTAACCAGTAATTCTCATTTAGCAGTTTCTTTAGTTTGCATAGTCTAGAAGCTGAAGGTTTGGCTTCCTAACAAAGATCCCATAGTGGCAGCAAACATATCCAAGCCAAAGACAGCTGTGCCATATCAACCCACTCAGATGCTCAGGAACCAGTAACCCTAAAATGACAGTAGATAATCTGAAAGAACTAAATCTCATTACTCAGGTGATAGCACTGGCCATGCTCTACCAGTACCACTGAGCCTCTCTTATGCCTAAACATCCTTCCAGGAAACTACAGAAGCACCCACAATCACAATAAAGGATCCGGCTTGAGAAGCCTATCCTATGGGTATATTCTCTTTTAGTCGTGCATGCAATTCACACAGCAAATTTCCTTTGAGTGGATGCTACAGTCATTCAATGCTAGACTAAGCTAAAGTCTCTCTGGAATAGTATCTGCTAAAGTTTCTGTCCAATCTTGATAGCTATTGTTATGGCTATCATGGGAAGCATCTGTGGAAACCTTGGAAAAGGCATCTAGGTGTCCTTGAGTTATTTTCCGACCAAATTATGACATTTCTCTAGCAGCAACTTCGCTCACAACTACCACCAAGTTATTTTATCCTAAGGATTGAGCTCTCCATGCCTTGTACATGAGTCATGAGAGTGAGAAAAAGTATTTGTCTTATCAGAGGGGAGGGTCTGCCTTCCTACACTGTCAATCATCCCTCAGCTATAATTTAATAATCAGAATCCTGTAAGCCCTCAGGAGGGTGATGGGCAAATGAAGACTGGGTATATCAAATCTTCATTTTCATTCTGAAAACTTGATTTTTCTATCTACTGCTTTTCAGCTTCTTGCATAATCCATTGCAACACATCGTAATACACCAGGAACTACATAGGAGCTAACAAGATGCCAATTGCTGCCATGAGCAATTAGGAATAGTCTTGGTTACACATGAAAAGTCATGGTATCAGACTTTAGCTACAACCTCCTAAGGCTTTCTGGTTCACTCAGTAAAGCACTTCTCTTATCTTTGAATTCTATTCCCCAGTAGCCATGTAAAAGCCAGGCATGATACACACCTTATATCCCAGTTCTGAGACAGGCAGAAAGAGGAAGATCCCAGGAGCTCTTTGGCATGTCAGTCTAGCCAAACATGAATGGTCCTACATTCATGAACATACTGACATCACTAAATGGATTCAACAGATTATTTTTTAAAAATGAAGACATGAAGTTATAGATACATTGTATTCACATATGAAATTATGAAAGACTATATAATAAAATATCATTTTAAATTAATCAGGACATCTGGCTCTAGAAATGTAAGGTTATCAAACACATCCTAGAAATGATCCATCGTACAAGAAGGTCATGTCTCAAAGTTAGTATGACAGAAGAAAGTCAAGTGCAACCAAAAGATATGAAGAGCAATAGAGAACACCAGACATTGAGTTCTGGCACCTGCACATTCATGCACAGACAAGCATGGCTACATACATGTGCACACATGCATAGACCACATGTATACTCTCATACACACAAACAAGAAAAGAGTGGATGGTACCTGAGTAATGATACCTGAGGTTACCCTCTGGCTTTCACAGCATACACATACCTATACAGAAGAATGATCTGAGTAATGATACCTGAGGTTATCCTCTGGCTTGAATATACCTACACAGAAGAATGGAAATAAAAATAAGAATGGATGAAAGAGACAGGAGGAGATGATGAAGGAAAAGAATGAGGATTTGCCTTGCTAGAGTTACCTTCAGAGACTCCCTAGAGAGACTCCCCCATCCTAGGTCTCTGGCACATCCTAGAGATACACACACACACACACACACACACACACACACACATACACACACCTGCCACTGATCCCTGTTCACTCTCCCATTCCTCTCTGCTCAGCTCTCAAAACACCTGATTCCCACCCCCAATCTTATTCTCCTCCCCATCCCCCTACACCCAGTTGCCTCCCTCCATCTACCGGCCCTCTGAGTAATATTCAATCATCCTCCCTTGAGCCCTCCTTTGTATTTAGTTTTTTTAGGTCTGTGGATGTAGCATGGGTACTTTATGTACTTTATGGCTAATATCCATTTATAAGTGAGTACATACCACGAATGTCCTTTGGGTCCTCACTCAAGATGATGTTTTTCTAGTTCCATCCATTTGGCTGCAAATTTCATGATGTCTCTGTTTTTAATAGCTGAATTGTATTTCATTGAGACTCCTAGCTGTGGGGATATGGAGCCTGAAGTGTCCACCTCCTGTAGCCAGCCAGGACTCCCAGTGGAGAGAAAAGAACACCAACCCACCCACAAAACCTTCAATCCAAATTTGTCCTGCTGACCAGAAGTGCAGGGACAAAGATGGAAGAAATGACCAGGCAATGACTGGCCCAATTTGAGACCCATCCCATGGGCAAAAACCAATCCCTGACACTATTAATGATACTATTATGCTTGCAGACTGGAACCTAGCGTAACTGTGCTCTGAGAGGCTCTACCCAGCATCTAACTGAAAAGATGCAGATACCCACAGAGAAACATTATATGGAGCTGAGAAGTTCTATGGAAAAATTGGGGAAGCATTGAGGAACTGGAGGGGACAGGAACTCCACAGTAAGACCAACAGAATCAACTAACCTGGACCCTTGGGGACTCCCAGAGACTGAATCACCAACCAAAGAGTGAGCATGGGTTGGACCTAGGACCCCTGCACGTATGTAGCAGATGGGAAGCTTGGTCTTTATGTGAGTACCTGAACAACTAGAGTGTGGGAGAGGGGGCTGTCCTTGAACCTGTTGCTTGTTGGTGGATCCTTTCTCCTAACTAGGCTGGCTACCTTGTCTGTCCTCCGTAGGAGAAGATGTGCCTAGTACTGCAGCAACTTGATGTGCCAGAGTGGGTTAGTACCCAGGGGTGGGGGAGTGGGGGGAACTCCTTCTCAGAGGAGAAGGGGAGAGACTAGGGAAGGGACTGTATGAGGGAGGAGACTGGGAGGAGAGATGGGGCTTAGATTGTAATGTAAAGTAAATAAATCAATCAATTAACAGGAAAAAAGAATTTGCCTCTCTAGATTCTGGCAAGGCACCTAAAGGTATCTATGAACCCATCCAGTAGTATCTTTCAGTCTAACCCTCACCAAAAAGTGCTTAGAATCTTGCCTTCCTCCCAAATATCCTTAGGACCTCTCCTAAATTGCCCATTGATACAAAGAGTTCTTAATGCAATGTCTTAATTTCTTTGGGTTGCTGTAGCAAATTGTCCTGAGCTGGATATTAGTAGATATCAGTGTTTCTAAAATGATTTATTCTATCACAGTCCTAAAGGCTAGAAGTAAGAACGCAATATGAGTACAGGGCCATTCTCTCTGAAAGCTCCAAGAAAGAATCCTTCCTTGCCACTTTCAGATCAGATGATTCCAATGAGTTCTGGCATTCCTTGTAGGTTGTACTTCACCACTTCAATTTCCATCTTTATCTTCATTCAGATAGCTGGCTGCCCTTTCTCTATGTGCCTATGCCTGCCCAGGTCTCCCTCACCTCATAAGTGCCAGTCACTGAGTTCGCAATCCATTCTAATGCAAGATGGCCTCATCCGCAAACACCAAATAAAAGCCACATTGTCAGAAGGCTCTTTATATCACTTCTGAAGACACAGATCAACCCAAAGCCATTCCCAAATGGTAAGTGTTGTACATCTGAAAACATTCCCAAATGGCATTATAAATATGGTGTTTCACCTCCCTGACCTCCTCTGTGAAGCTGGAATGATGTCCTCCGGTCTTCAAAGGCTTATAGCCACTTAAAGCAGCCTCTTTCCCCACTACTCTTTCCATCACTGATAAACTGTTTCTCCACTGATGAAATGAGCCAATTCAAGCCAGATTAATATACTAATATTAATATGTGTATATATGCATATATATGTATATATTCTGTACATACCATATATACATATATATGTATACACACACACACACACTCACACACACACACAGGTTTATTGAGCAGCCACTCTCCAGCAGGAAGTTCACTGGCCCCAAGGAAGGAGGCCAGGAAAGTCACCAATGGAAGGGAGAGGCAAGGGGGAAGAGAGAGAAAGGAGCATACACACAGAGAGAGGAGAAAGGAAAGAAAGAGGAGACCAAAATGGTCTGGGAAGTGCAGGGTTGCAGGCAGGGAATGCCAGGTGGGGACTGAGGGATGCCTAGAGAACCTGGAGGCCAGGTCTGCTTTGATATGTAAAATATGCACCTCAGCACCTTGTCCCAAATCAATCATTTATTCACTCCTGCTTTTATTTTCTCTTTTTTCTCCCTCCCTATACAAATACTAAGAGGTGGAGGCAAGATCAGCATTTAAAGTTCATCCCTGGCTACATAGTGAGTTCAAAGCCAGCCTGGGAAATATAAGACCTTGTGTCAAAACTAAACAAATAAAAATAAACTAATAAAGTAGAAATCCGACACTCAAAATTTAGACTCAGACACGATGGTGCGTAAAAAAATCACAATATAAAGTGCAAAGAGACAAGTGCCATAAGATAGCCTCTGGGACAGTAGCACCAAGCACAGAGAGAACAGAGATTTCTACTGGGAAGACTTAAACAAGACATTTGAGCTCAGCTTTCCAAAAAAAAAAAAAAAAAAAACTGTAGGAGTTGGATTTTCAGAAATGTTTTCAGAGTTTTCCCAATTGTGCTAGGAGAAAGGCAGGGGAAGATGAACTTCCAGCACAAGCATGCCTTTCACTTTGCTACAAATACATCTGAGAAACTTTAACACCAAAAACTGTGGCAGCCAAAAGAGTACATGACTCCAACCGCAGCCATCATCCAGCAGTTGCCATCACTCAGCCGCTTTTCCTCTTAACATGATTTTTCTGTTTTGTATCTTTGAACTTTTTCTTTAATGGTCATGCATTATTTTTAATGAGAAAAAAATTGTATTTTGTTTAAATTGTTTCTAAATTATTGTGACATAAAACAAGGCAGCTAATCTTCTGAGATAAAGAACCTTAACTGAGCCCTCTATGTTGTGACAGCAGTGGAGAGACCCCAGTTGGCTTTCCGGAGATTTGCTGCTTGAGTTTTTCTTCTAGGTAAGCATCGCCTGCCCTCTGCTGGCGACTCAAAAAATCACCAAATGCAAGGGTTTGCCCTTCCTATCTCCCAAGACAAAAGGATAAAAAGGAAAGAAAAAAAAAAAAGTAAAATCATCTTTCCTGTATTAAAAGCATTAGTTATGTTGCTGTAACCTGTTTTCACCTTGTTTCTGCACATCTCCACATAAGAGCGAAATATCCTCGCATTCACTGCCCTTCTAGCCCCCGCAGTACAGGTCCTCAGCTGGGACTTCAGATCATCACCCAGACAGGAGAAAAGGCTGGGGCCCACAGTATGCAAGGCAGGTTTTATTTGGTTGTAAGTTTCAAGGGATCAGGGGTAAACAATTGCAGAGTGACTGGGGTCAGGGCAGAGGTTTGAAGGCAGAAAGCAATCAAATGGGGCTAAATTCTCAACCTCAACTCTACTGGCTTTCAAGAGGGCGGTGCTTGACTATGGGAATATACTATGTAGTCCAGAATATCTCTAAACATTCCTGACTTCTAACCATCAGCTATCAGAACCCCCCTCCCCTGAGCGATGGCAGCCAAACATACCTCTGAACATTGCCAAATACCCCTCTACCATGGAGGGGTATGTATGCAAATCTGTGTGTATCTGTGTGTCTGCACACACACACATGGAAGTCCATCATATTTCCTCCTCTATCACTCTCCATTTATTCCTTTGAGACAGGGTCTTTCCCTGAGCCTTTGGTTCAAGTTTCCTCAGTGAGCCTCAGTGATTGATCCTCCTGTCTCTGCTTGCCTCAGAGCTGGGGTTATGAGTGTGCATGGCATACTTGACTCATTGCCTGGATTCTGGAATCCCAACTTTCATCTTCATTTCTCAGCAAGTACTCTTAATAACCTTTACAACCAGAGATCTGCATCACCAGACCTGCCTTCAGTTCCCCTTAAACCATCAATCTTTGTTGTTGTTGATTTTAGCATTGGGGTGGTGGTGGAGGTCATAACAGTGACAGTGGTGGTCACAGTGTAGGTAGCAGTGGTGGCAGTAGTGGTGTTCTGGGGACTCAGATTGCCTTGGGTTTCAGGAAAGAAAAACCATGTTCCTTATGTGCATAATGTACCCTGTCCCCTATATTCCAGACTGACTTCATAATTACCATGCAGTCAGTGATGTTCTTGAACTTCTGATCATCTTGCCTCCATCTTCTAAGCACTGGGATTCAGGCATGCCTAGATGATGTATTTATGTGATATTACGGATGGAAATCAGGACTTCCTGATTGGTAAGCAAGCATTCTCCCAGCTAAGCCCTATCCCCAGCCTTGTGTCATTTTGGTTTGTTAGTTACTTTATTTGATTTTTAAGACACAATCTTGGCAGAGACTGAAGAACAGTCAGGAGGTAAGAGGCTGTCTGCTTCCACCTGTGGCGGGAGACCTCTGCCTGGGCCACCAGGCCTCCATTGCCCACTGGCACAGGGAGAAAGCGACCCACACACTTGTACAGAAAAGCCAGCAGAAGCAGGGCTCCAGACGCAGGGACTGAGGAACAGCCAGGAAAGAGAACTGGTCTCCAAGGAACACTGACACCTGGGCCTGTAAGAAAGACAAGCCACAGTCAGAGACAGAAAGAACAGCTAGCACCAGAGATAAACAGATGGTGAAAGGTAAGAGAAAGAACACAGGGAACAGAAACCAAGTCTATGTGGCTTCATCAGAACCCAGCTCTCCCACCACAGCCACTGCTGGATACCCCAACACACCAGAAAAGGAAGACTCAGACTTAAAATCACTTATCAGAAGGGTGATAGAAGACTTTAAGAAGGAAATCTAAAACTGTCTTAAAGAAATACAAGAGAACACAGGTAAACAACAGGAAGCCCTTAAAGAAGACACACAGAAATCCCTTAAAAAATTACAGGAAAACACAATCAATCAAATGAACAAAACCATTCAGGACTTAAAAACAAAAATGGAAACAATAAAGAAATCACAAAGGGAAACAACCCTGGAGTTAGAGAACATAGGAAAGAAATCAGGAGTCATAGATGCAAGCATCACCAACAGAATACAAGAGATGGAAGAGAGAATCTCAGGTGCAGAAGATACCATAGAAAACATGGACACAACAGTTAAAGAAAACACAAAACGTAAAAAGGTCCTAACCCAAAACATCCAAGATATCCAGGATGCAATGAGAAGACAGAACCTGAGGATAATAGGTATACAAGAGAGTGAAGATTGTCAACTTAAAGGTCCAGTAAATATCTTCAACAAAATTATAGAAGAAAATTTCCCTAACCTGAAGAAAGAGATGAACATAAATATACAAGAAGCCTACAGACCGCCAAATAGACTGGAGCAGAAACTAAATTCTTCCCGTCACATTATACTCAAAACACCAAATATGCAAAACAAGGAAAGAATATTAAAAGCAATAAGGGAAAATGGGCAAGTAAAATATAAAGACAGACCTATCAGGATTACACCAGACTTCTCACCAGAGACTATGAGAGCCAGAAGACCCTGGGAAGATCTCATACAGACTCTAAGAGAACACAAATGCCAGCCCAGGCTGCTATACCCAGCAAAACTCTCAATAATCATAGATGGTGAAACCAAAATATTCTATGACAAATCCAAATTTGCACAGTATGTTTCCACAAACCCAGCCCTACAAAGAATAATACATGGAAAACACCAACTCAAGGAGGGAAACTACACTCAAGAAAAAGTAAGAAAGTAATCTTTCAACAAAACCCAAAAGAAGATAGCCACATAAACAACATCAAAAATAAAAGGAAACAGCAATCACTATTCTTTAATATCTCTTAACATCAATGGTATCAACTCCCCAATAAAAAGACATAGACTGACAGACTGGATCCACAAACAGGACCCAGCATTTTGCTGCATCCAATAAGCGCACCTCAATGTTAAAGACAAACACTACCTCAGAGTAAAGGTCTGGAAAACAATTTTCCAAGCAAATGGCCCCAAGAAACAGGCTGGATTGGCCATTCTAATATCAGATAAAATTGACTTTCAACCAAAAGTCATCAAAAAAGATAAAGAAGGACACTTCATACTCATCAAAGGAAAAATCTACCAAGAAGAACTCTCAATTCTGAACATCTATGCCCTGAATGCAAGAGCTCCCACATTCATAAAAGATACTCTACTAAAGCTCAAAGCACATACTGCACCTCACACAATAATAGTGGGAGACTTCAACACCCCACTATCGACAATGGACAGATCTTGGAAACATAAACTAAACAGAGACACAGTGAAACTAACAGATGCTATGAAACAAATGGATTTAACAGATATCTATAGAACATTTCATCCTACATCAAACGAATATACCTTCTTCTCAGAACCTCATGGTACCTTCTCCAAAAGTGATCAAATAATTGGTCACAAAACAAACCTCAACAGATATAAGAAGATTGAAATAATCTCATGCCTCCTATCAGATCACTACAGATTAAAGTTGGTCTTCAATGGCAACAACAATAACACAAAGCCCACATACACATGGAAGCTGAACAATGCTCTGCTCAATGATAACATGGTCAAGGAAGAAATAAAGAAGAAAGTTAAAGACTGCCTAGAATTTAATGAAAATGAAAGTACAAGTTACCCAATCCTATGGGACACAATGAAAGCAGTGTTAAGAGGAAAACTCATAGCTCTGAATGCCTCCAAAAAAGAAACTGGGGAGAGCATATACTAACAGCCTAACAGCACACTTGAAAGTTCTAGAACAAGAAGAAGCTAATATACCCAAGAGGAGTAGAAGGCAGGAAATAATCAAATTAAGGGCTGAAATCAACCAAGTGGAAACTAAAAGAACTAT
This sequence comes from Rhynchomys soricoides, assembly GCA_019843965.1. Taxonomy (NCBI): domain Eukaryota; kingdom Metazoa; phylum Chordata; class Mammalia; order Rodentia; family Muridae; genus Rhynchomys; species Rhynchomys soricoides. The sequence continues at coordinate 25,110,872 of JADRCH010000007.1, read as the reverse complement.
ACAAAGAATCAACAAAACCAGGAGCTGGCTTTTGAGAAAATCAACAAGATAGATAAACCCTTAGCCAGACTAACCAGAGGGCACTGAGACAGTGTGCAAATTAATAAAATTAGAGATGAAAATGGAGATATAACAACAGACTCTGAGGAAATTAAAAATATTATCAGATCTTACTACAAAAACCTATACCCAACAAAATTGGAAAATCTGGAGGAAATGGACAAGTTTACAGACAGACACTAATTACCAAAGTTAAATCAGGATCAGATAAACCATCTAAATGGTCCCATAACCCCTAAAGAAATAGAAGCAGCCATTAAAAGTCTCCCAACCAAAAAAAACCCCAGGACCAGATGGGTTCAGTGCAGAATTCTATCAGACCTTCAAAGAAGACTTAATACCAATACTCTTCACGCTATTCCATAAAATAGAAACGGAAGGAATACTACCCAATTCATTCGAGGAGGCCACTGTTACACTGATACCAAAACCCCACAAAGACCCAACAATAAAAGAAAATTTCAGACCAATTTCCCTTATGAATATCCATGGAAAAATACTCAATAAAATTCTTGCAAACCGAATCCAAGAACACATCAAAACGCTCATTCACCATGATCAAGTAGGCTTCATCCCAGGGATGCAGGGATGTTTCAATACCTGGAAATCCATCAATGTAATCAACTACATAAACAAACTCAAAGAAAAAACCACATGGTCATTTCATTAGATGCCGAAAAAGCATTTGACAAAGTTCAACATCCCTTCATGATGAAAGTCTTGGAAAGATCAGGAATTCAAGGAGCATACCTAAACATAGTAAAAGCAATATACAGCAAACCAGTAGCCAACATCAAATTAAATGGAGAGAAACTCAAAGCAATCCTACTAAAATCAGGAACTAGACAAGGCTGCCCTCTCTCTCCCTATCTATTCAATATAATACTTGAAGTTCTAGCTAAAGCAATCAGACAACAAAAGGAGGTCAAAGGGATACAAATTGGAAAGGAAGAAATCAAAATATCACTATTTGCAGATGATATAATGGTAATGGTATACTTAAGTGACCTGAAAAACTCCACCAGAGATCTCCTACAGCTGATAAACACCTTCAGCAAAGTGGCTGGATACAAAATTAACTCAAGCAAATCAGGAGCCTTCCTATATTTGAAGGATAAACAGGCTGAGAAAGAAATTAGGTAAATAACACACTTCACAATTGTCACAAACAATACAAAATATCTTGGTGTGACTCTAAACAAACAAGTGAAAGATCTGTATGACAAGAACTTCAAGTCTCTGAAGAAGGAAATCAAAGAAGACCTCAGAAGATGGAAATATCTCCCCCCTGCTCATGGATTGGCAGGATTAATATAGTTAAAATGCCCATCCTGCATAAGGCAATCTACAGATTCAATGCAATCCCCCATCAAAATCCCAACTCAATTCTTCATAGACTTAGAAAGAGCAATTCTTAAATTCATATGGAATAACAAAACACCCAGGATAGCAAAAACTATCCTCAACAATAAAAGGACTTCTGGGGGAATCAGCCTCCCTGACCTCAAGCTGTACTACAGAGTGGTAGTGATAAAAACTGCATGGTATTGGTACAGTGACAGGCAGGTAGATCAATGGAATAGAATCAAAGACCCAGAATTGAACCCACACACTTATGGTCACTTGATCTTTGACTAAGGAGCTAAAACCTTCCAGTGGAAAAAAGACAGCATCTTCAACAAATGGTCCTGGTTCAACTGGTGGTCTACATGTAGAAGATTGCAAATTGATCCATTCCTACATCCCTGTACAAAGCTCAAGTCCAAATGGATCAAGGACCTCCACATAAAACCAGATACACTGAATCTAATAGAAGAGAAAGTGGGGGAAAGTCTCAAACACGTAGGCACAGGGGAAAAGTTCTTGAACAGAACACCAATGGCTTGTGCTCTAAGATCAAGAATCGACAGATGAGACCTCAGAAAATTACAAAGCTTCTGTAAGGCAAAGGACACTGTAAATAGGACAAAACAGCAACCTACAGATTGGGAAAAGATCTTTACCAATCTTATGTCCAATAGAGGGCTAATATCCAGTGTATACAAAGAACTCAAGAAGCTAGACTCCAGAGATCCAAATAACCCTATCAAAAAATGGGGAACAGAGCTAAACAGAGAGTTCCCAACTGAGGAAACTCGAATGGCCAAGAAGCATCTAAAGAAATGTTCAAAATCCTTAGTCATTAGGGAAATGCAAATCAAAACAACCCTGAGATTTCACCTCACACCAGTCAGAATGGCTAAGATCAAAAACTCAGGTGACAGTAGATGTTGGCGAGGATGTGGTGAAAGAAGAAAACTTCTCCATTGCTGGTGGGAATGCAAGTTGATACAACCTCTCTGGAAATCACTTTGGCAGACCCTCAGAAAAATGAACATAATACTACCTGAGGACCCAACTATTCCACTCCTGGGCATATACCCAGAAGATGCTCCAACATGTAATAAAGACACATGTTCCACTATGTTCATAGCAGCCATATTTATAATAGCCAGAAGCTGGAATCAGCCCAGATGTCCCTCCACAGAGGAATGGATACAGAAAATGTGGTACATTTATACAATGGAATACTACTCAGCAACTAAAAACAATGACTTCATGAAATTTGCATACATATGGATGGATCTTGAAAATATCATCCTGAGCAAGTTAACACAGTTCAAAAGAATGAACATGGTATGTACTCACTGTTAAGTGGTTATTAGCCCAAGAGTTTGAAATACCCAAGAGTCACTTCACAGCAACCGTAGGGTGGAGTGGGAGGTCCCAGATGGAGGACTTGGAGAAGGGACTGAAGGAGCTGAGGGAGTTTGCATCCCCAGAAAGGCAGAAACAGTGGCAACTGGCCTGACCCCCTGATACTCCTGGAACCTGATCCAACCAAAGAATACACATAGTGTGACCCATGGTGCTGGCTACATATGTGGCAGGGGAGGGTCTTGTTATCCATCAGGGGGAGGAGAGGCCCTTGGGCCTGAGGGTGTTAGATTCCCCAGTATAGGAGAATGCCAAGGAGGGAAGATGAGAGTGGGTGGGTAGGTGGGTGGGGGAATACTCCAATAGAGGCAGGAGAAGGGGGAGGGAATAGGGAGGTTCCAAAGGGTAGATCTGGAAAGGGGAAAACATTTGAAATGTAAATAACGTAGAAAATAAATAAATAAATAAACAATAACAACAAAACCAGAACAATATAAATAACAATAAGATCTTTTAACTTAGATAAGGAAAATCATGTTATCAGTTATGTTTCCATACAAGCAATTGCTATTTTGAAATACCCCAAAATGTCACCTAAAAACCTGTTAGATATAGAACAATTCTGTACCTTAAGTCAGATTTTCTGGGTTGCAGGCAAGTTCCTGTACTGCATGATTTGAAAGTCCCCACCAAAATACTGGATAATGCCATTTGGTTAGTCTGTTTTCTCACCACATGGGGAACACCAGTTGTCAATGGGGAGTTTTACAAGATCAAAGGGATTCTACAGCCCTGAGAGTTCATCAGCTCCAGCTCCTTCTACTCACTCTTCTCCTAAAGTTATAATCCTGTTTGTAGCTATGAATGTTGGTTGCTTTAGAAGGAAATGTCTCTATAAGACATCTTATAAGACAATTCTATAAGGTGTTTGCAGGGTGGGGGGTGGGGGGACCTAGTTCCTTGAACACAACTGTGTATCAAAAATCCTGTACCTGTTTAGTTACTGAATGGAATTAATACCAAGACACCCCACAATACATTAATATAGCAATAGATGAATGGTGCCAATGTTCTAAAAGTTAATTTTAACCCTATTTTGCCAAGCAGCAGAAAGAATGGAAACTGTAGAATCTTGCCCAAGAAAATGAACTATTATAAAATAAAACATATAATCACATGGTCACACACACACATATGCATGTCCTGCAACTCTATTCATAACATTGAAGTAAAAATCAAATTGGTCTAAGGTTTAGCAGCTAATCTCTGTTCTGTAATTTTATAAACGAATAAAAAGCATTTACTAAACAAACAAAAAAAAAATACACAATCTTGCTATGTAACCAAGACCAGCCTTGAACTTGACATTTCCCTGCCTTGACCTCTCCAGTACTAGGATTACATGTGTGTGGCACTGTGCACAGCTTAAACCAGCCAGTTAAAGCATCAACCTTCCAGTGCACAAATATACAAGCATGGCAAGAACAACTGCAACAAGCTGATATCAAGCTTATATTGAAGGTGGTAACATTGCTCATCAGGTCAATGCACTTGCTGCCAAGAAAACAGCTTGAGCTTGTTACCTGGAACCTACATGGTAGAATAAAAGAACAAATTCCTATAAGTTGTCCTCTGTTGTAAAAGTAACTTCTATTTTCCAGATGCAATTGTCATCTTGGGGGCTTACTGGTGAGTAAGCTTACACTTTCTAGTTCTTTCTGGACTCTGGCTGGCTAGTTTAATTCAGCTGTTCTGGCTCAAATTCATCTCCAAGCTGACTGATTCAAAATGGCTTCTCTCAGGTACTAACTGAATTTCTCTGCTTGGAAAAACTGCCTCTGAAGTCCAGCACCTGAACTGCGTTGACTGCACAATTGAACAGAACTGCATGAACTCAAATTAATTGAACTGCACACACTGAACTGCCCTCCAATCCTGACTCACTTTGTGCTGCTCTTAAGGAGCCTTTCCATCTGTGGCTGGGGAGCTCAGCCTGGGCCACAGGGCTCCATAGCCAAATAGTGCCAGGAGAAAGTGAGCCTCCGAGGAGTGTGGACAAGACCATGAGATAGAAGCAGTCATTAAAAGTCTCCCAACCCAAATATTCCCAGGGCCAGATGGGTTCAGTGCAGAATTCTATAAGACCTTCAAAGAAGACCTAATACCAATGCTCTTTAAACTATTCCACAAAATAGAAACAGAAGGAACACTACCAAATTCATTCTATGAGGCCACAATTACACTGATACCAAAAACTCACAAATACCAAACAAAGAAAGAAAACTTCAGACCAATTTCCCTTATGAATCTGCAAAAATACTCAATAAAATTCTTGCAAACCGAATCCAAGAACAAAACAGAACAATCATTCACCATGATCAAGTAGGCTTCATCACAGGGATGCAGGGATGGTTCAATTCCCAGAAATCCATCAATATAATCCACTACATAAACAAACTCAAAGAAAAAAACCACATGGTCATTTCATTAGATGCTGAAAAAACATTTGACAAAATTCAACACCCCTTCATAATAAAAGTCTTGGAAAGATCAAGGCCTATACCTAAACATAGTAAAAGAAATATACAGCAAACCAGTAGTCAACATCAAACTAAATGGAGAGAAACTTGAAGCAATCCCACTAAAATCAGGGACTAGACAACGCTGCCCTCTCTCTCCCTATCTAGTCAATTAGTACTTGAAGTTCTAGCTAGAGCAATTAGACAACAAAGGGAGATCAAAGGGATACAAATTGAAAAGGAAGAAATCAAAATATCACTAATTGTAGATGATATGATCATATACTTAAGTGACCCGAAAAACTCCACTAGAGAACTCCTCCAGCTGATAAACAACTTCAGCAAAGTGGCCAGATATAAAATTAACTCAAACAAATCAGAACCCTTCCTATTCTTGAAGGATAAACAGGCTGAGAAATTAGGGAAATGACACCCTTCACAATAGTCACAAACAATATAAAGTATCTTGGTGTGACTCTAATTAAACAAGTAAAAGATCTGTATGACAAGAACTTCAAGTCTCTGAAGAAAGAAAATGAAGAAGACCTCAGGAGATGGAAAGATCCCTCATGCTCATGGATAGTAAAAATGACCATCCTGCATAAAGCAATCTACAGATTCAATGCAATGGTTCAACTGACAGTCAGCATATAGAAGAATGCGAATTGATCCATTCCTATCTCCCTGTACAAAGCTCAAGTCCAAGTGGATCAAGGAGCTCCACAAAAAACCAGATACAGTGAATCTAATAGAAGAGAAAGTGGGGAAAATCTTCAACACATGAGCACAGGGGAAAATTTCCTGAACATAACACCAATGACTTATGCTCTAAGATCAAGAATAGAAAAATGGGACCTCATGAAATTGCAAAGCTTCTGTAAGGCAAAGGACACTGTAAATAGCAACCAACAGATTGGGAAAAGATCTTTACCAATCCTATGTCGAATAGAGGGCTACTATCCAATATATACAAAGAACTGAAGAAGTTAGACACCAGAGATCCAAATAACCCTATCAAAAAAATGAGGAACAGAGCTAAACAGAATTCTCTACTGAGTAAACTCAAAGGGCTGAGAAGCATCTAAAGAAATGTTCAACATCCTTAGTCATCAGGGAAATGCAAATCAAAACAACCCTGAGATTCCACCTCACACCAGTCAGACAGACTAAGATCAAAAACTCAGGTGACAACAAATGCTGGTGAGGATGTGGAGAAAGAGGAACAGTCCTCCGTTGTAAGCTTATACAACCATGCTGTAAATCAGCTTAGCGGACCCTCAGAAAAAAATGAACATAATACTACCTGAGGACCCAGCTATACCACTCCTGGGCATATACTCAGAAGATGCTCCAACAAGTAATAAGGACACATGCTCCACTCTGTTCATAGCAGCCATATTTATAATAGCCAGAAGCTGGAAACAATCCAGATGTCCCTCAACAGAGGAATGGATACAGAAAATGTGGAACATTTACACAATGGAATACTACTCAGCTATTAAAAACAATGACTTCATGAAATTCTTAGGCAAATGGATGGAACTTGAAAATATCATCCTGAGTGAGGTACCTCAGTCACAAAAGAATGATCACAGTATGTACTCACTAATAAGTGGATATTAGCCCAAAAGTTCGGAATACCCAAGATTCAATTCACAGCAACCATTGGACTGAGTGTGGGGTCTCAGATGAAAGACTTGGAGAAGAGACTGAAGGAGCTGAGGGAGTTTGCAACCCCATGGGGAGGGAGCAACAGTGTCAACTGGCCAGACCCCTATGGAGCTCCTGGAGACTGGACCACCAACCAAAGAATACACATGGAGGGACCCATGGTGCTGGCCACATATGTAGCAGAGGAGGGCCTTGTTGGCCATCCGTAGGAGGAGAGGTCTTTGTGCCTGAGGGTGTCAGATGCCCCAGTATAGAGGAATGCCAGGAGGGAAGATGGGAGTGGATGTGTGGGTGGGGGAATACCCTCATAGACACAGGGGAGGGGGGATGTTATAGGCTGTTTCCAAAGGGGAGACCTGGAAAGGGGAAAACACTTGATATGTAAATAAACTACCTAAAAAAAACTTTTTTAAAAAAAGGGGGGAAGCATCTCTATGCCTCTGACTCATTCTGTCAAATCTTTCTTTGTCACTTTGTCAGCCCTTCAATTAGACATCACTTTTAAACATGGCTTCTTCCTTCTTCAAACTAACTTTTCGGTCATTGTTTGAGATTAAAGGTGTGTACTAAGGGCAGGTCTATATTCCAGCCAGTGGGATTAAAGGTGTGTCATTCCAGCTGAATCACACAGACCTTTGAATGTGATTCCTTGCCGGAGCTGCCATGTTGCTGGATTAAAATTTCTTTACACTCTGGCCTCCACATGTGTATACACACACACAAATAAATACCAAAATTTTAAAAATTTTTCTTGTATCTTTGAAGATCACTATCTGTCGAGTTAACCAAAACATATAAAGTAGCCATCATGTTTAAGACAGTGTACTGAGTGCCCTCACAAGGAACAATCAATAAGACCCCTGAGAATGGGTGGCAGAAAGCAAAACACACATAATCTGCAGAATGAATCATAAGGTTGGGATGAAGCATCTCAGGGAAAACTGAAAACAGCTCCTCAACCTTTTATTCCCATTTTTATAATCAAAAAACTCTGACAACTTCTCTTCCTTCTTCTTCTTTTCTTATCTCCTTCCTTTCTTTCTTTCTTTCTTTATTTATTTATTTATCTTTTAGTTGACACACACACACACACACACACACACACACACACACACACACCTTTAATTGATGAACTCAGAAGCCAGGGCAGGTCACTCTTTGAGTTTAAGCCTGGTCTACACAGTGAGTTCAGACGAACGAAGGCTACATTATGAGTGACAGTCTCAAAAATTATTTTCACTTGGACACCTATAATCCCAAATTTGAGAGGCTGAGGCAGGAAGTTTTTGAGTTCAAGGGAACCCTAGGCTATGTATTAAAACTTGTCTCAGCAAAACAATTTTTAAAAAAAAAAAACTGTCTGGTGCAAAACCTTGATCTATGGTGAATGATGTTGTTTACTCTGCATCTGCCCTGGGAGTGGTTTTGGTTTTGTTTTTGTTTTCTGTACAGATACTGAGGTCCGAGGATGCTTCTTCATACTGTATTAAGTTTGTTCGAAAACTACATGGACACTGTGTAAACTTTATGAAACTTAACACAAGGTCTTTTGGGACAATGGACAAAAGATTAAATACATTGAAATTAACAGAAGACTGAGCAATACAAGAGGCAATTTTTCACAGTAGGTGTGTGCTCAAGTCTCGTTTGATCAAGTGCCATATAAAAATACTTCTGAGGCTGGGCAGTGGTGGCACATGCCTTTAATCCCAGCACTTGGGAGGCAGAGACAGGTGGATTTCTGAGTTCAAGGCCAGCCTGGTCTACAGAGTTAGTTCCAGGACAGCCAGGGCTACACAGAGAAACCCTGTCTCGAAAAACCAAAAAAAAAAAAAAAAAAAAAAAAGCTTCTGAGATAAGTAGGGAAGATGGATGTGTGACCTGCAGGTGTGACCTGAGGGTTTTGCTGGAATTCTCACACAGAGACCAGTCACTATTTATATCCATTGCACTTCATAGAAGTCATATCTCATTACAGAAGCATCCAGGACCCTCTCCTTGCTACTCAAAACAGCCCCTTACCACAGATGATGCTTCCCTCCAGCTCCCACTAGCAAGGGCCTGCTTCAGCCTACCCAGTGCATGCTGCACTCAATAGCTTTCTTCTTTCCCCTTCAGCTCTTCAGGCTGAGGCCAAGACCAGCCCCTCTAGCCTTAGCCCTGCTCTTCTCTGAGTGGATGCATAAGATAGTTTTGAATATCCAGCATACGCTTAGGCATCATGCTTGCTACTGCAGCCTTTCTTTCTGCCTCTTTTTGGGGAAGAAGGGCAAGGGGCAGATATATACCAACCTTTTTTTGTGTCCTTACTTTGAAGCTAGTAGGATCCAAGGAAGTCTCAAGGTATCATCTGAAAGATAATCATGCAAAGGATGGGGATGGGGGTAGAACACTTAGCATGTACAAGACCCTGGATAGATCCCAGCACTGGAAACTAAAAACAAGCTTTGATAATATACAAATACTTCTAATATGTCATAAAATCAATTTACTTACCCTTTTCCTCTCTATTGTGTGTAGGTGTCAGCAACTCTTATGGATTTTTGCACAGTATGCCTTCACAAATAGCATGGGTTAAAGCAGTTTGTGCTATTGCTATGTCAATAGAATCTAAGTTTCCAAATGCTCATCGACTGTTCTATTTATTTATGCATCTCTATTCCCCACTGAATATTCTTTAAAATCTTTGTGCGTGCTAACTGCAGGTGCTAAATGAATGTTTGATGAAGAAATGAATGATGAAATGAGTGTTCTTCTAAATACTGTTGGTATTCCCTGCCTTTCTAACTGGGCTCTTCCTGTTCCCTTGAGACAGCTGTAAGAGTTACTTAAATATGAATCAAACTATACAACTTTCTGAGGGAGTTCATGCACATTAAAAAGTCATTTCAAGCCGATCAGTGGTGTTGCTAGTGTTTAATCTCAGCACTCAGAAAGCAGAGGCAACCGTACCTCTGAGTTCCAGGCCAGCCTGATCTCCAGAGTAAGTTCCAGCACAGCTAGAGCTGCACAGAGAAAACCTTTTCAAAAAAAAAAAAAAAAGTCATTTTAAAATTAAATCAAATTAATACAAAAATGCATTGTATTAAGGAGTTAAGTTAAGGAGACAATGTTGCCTTCCCTCCTTTTAAAGGCAGAAATTGTAAAGAGGTAAGTTAAACCTCATTGAAAGGAATCCAGGAGCTTGATGTGGAGGCTCATGCCTCACATCTCTTGGAAGTGTGAGATTGCAGGATTTTGAGTTCCAGGCCAGGCAGGATGACAAGGCTGTTTCAAAGACACAAGAAGTGAAAAGAAAGACATACAGAATGCTACTTCAGTTTATGTAACATAAAAAGCTGAAAAAAATCACCACAAACAAGGCAAGCAGTGATTCCAAAATGAACATTTTGGTTCAATTTCCTGTGGAAAAATACGCAAGGAAACAATTGGCCACCAAGGGGTGTTGTACCAAAGTCCAACGGAAATGTTTGCTGGTGCCATAAAGCACATGACCTAGAGACCCATCTTTCCTAGCATGGTCTCAATTCCCTGAGCTGTCAATCGATTTCCGAACCAACTCTACATAAACCTCCACTTTTCAGGGAAAGACACTGCATGAAGATTTTGAGGCAGGAGACCAATTCTCAAAAAACAATCACATGGGCTCAAAGATGTCTGAGCCTGCAAAGGTTTTAGCTACAATCTGATACTCTCTCATTAGTGGAGCCTCTCCTATCTGCTGGTGACTATAGAAATTTACACATACTTAATTTACATTTTCCATTTCCCTTACATACACTGATGGTAAGCAAATCAGGCATATTAGAACATGTGACAGTGTTACATTCAATTTAGCAGTTTATAATTAACACTAAAAAAACCTTTTAGCACTTAGAAACACAAGGATCCATCCTTTAGTTACTATCTAGAATTCCTGTAACTTGTCTGGCTTCTGTAAGCCTTGTTTACTTTCACTCAGAAGCCCTAAAATTTTGTTTGACAGATGCTGAGCTGGTCATCTCATTGTAAACAAAATATAGAGCCAGTGCTTGAATCAACTTGGCACTGAAGACTACATGGGAAGAGGCAGAGACCTGCCTGCCAGCCATCAGTCACCAACTATGTGTCCCTGCATGTCCCCAGCTTCAGAGACTGGACTGAATGGACTGGAATGGAGGATTTTGTGTTTTATGTTTAAATGAACTTCTGAAAAAGCAAGAATATCTTCCAGTGTCTTGGTTCTAAGGAAATGATAAGGGGTTCTATTTGGTTTCCCCCAATTTTCCAGGTCCTTCATCAATCACAAGTGAGCTAATGTTAAGTGTAGGTTGTGTGGGTCTTAGGTCTCAGGGTCACAGCGTAAAGCCAAACAATGGATCAAATGAGATGTTCGTTTCTATCAGGAAACAAGAAACTGAGTTGAGGCCAGCCAGGCCAGCATTGCTGCTCAAGCAAGAGGCTTCTGGAATCTCCCTATTCAGCCATCTTTAGCAAGTGGTCACAAAGTGGCCAGAAGCCTTCTACCATTTTGTTCCTGCCGTAGATAGTAAAAGAAGAAAAGATCCCACACCATCTACATGACCTTGAAGGAAGCCCAGTGAGTAGTTAAAGACATACCTCTCCTTTAAACCATATGGGATAAATAATAAAAGCAAAGGAAAGCCTAGAAACTGAGTAAGCTGCAAGCTGTGTGGCACAGGGAGGGGAAATAGGATGCAAACAGAGGACCAAGAGAATCCTCACCAAAACCAACAAAACATCCACTAGAAATCCAAGCAGCAAAAAGCCACAGGAAATTCATGTGAAGTTTTTAGTGAGTTTCTCTCTATGGAGTCCCGGCAAGAGGAGCTCAACTACACAGTGTAAGAAGGGCCAATACATGTGTGTCATTAGTGAAGAATCCTTCATCACGTGTCCTTTCATGTGCTTGCTTTAGCAGAACATCCTCTCTCCTGTGTCCCCTTCACAGGTGTGAACACCTGCACATGTCTGCCCCAGCAAAACACCATCCAACACAACTGACTTTCCAAAGAACCCATAAGTTTCCACTTCAACTCCCTCCTTTGTTCTCTTCCATCTTTAACTCTCCTGTGGCTCTGAGAATCTTGGGTCCTTCCTCAAGTTCTAAATCTCTAACCTACTATCTTAGTTTGGGTTTTATTGCTGTGAAGAGACACCCTGACCAAGGCAACTCTTATAAAGGCAAACACTTAACCACACTGGATGGAGACTGAGCATGTCTCCATCCAACAAGGCCAGAACTCCAAATAGTGTCACTCCCTGTAGGCCAAGCATTCAAACACATGAGTCTATGGGGGTGGGGGGGTGCAAACCTATTCAAACCACAGGGGGCTAGTGAATCTGGGGAAGAGGGGGAGTTGAGGGGGAAATAGGAGGAGTGAAGAAAGGGAAAACTATGATCAAAAGTATGGTTTAAGAGAAGAACTAAAAATTAAAAAGAAAAAGAAATTTAAAAATATAAATAAAATGTGTGCCAGCTTAATATCCAGTTAAATTTCTCTATGCTTATATGATACAGGACTCAAAACCAGGAAATGGTTCTACCTCCCTTCAGACTAGTCTTCCCACACAAATTAAAACAATTAAGGCAATATCCCACAGTTATGACCACAGGCCAACCTGACCTAGACAATCCCTCCTGGTATTCTCTTCTCAAGTGATTCTAAGTTGTGTCAAGTTGACAAATAAAACTAACTTTCAGGCTAGAGAGATGACTCAACAATTAAGAATACCAACTGATCTTCCAGTTCCCAGGTTAGATTTGCCACACCCATAGGTGGCTCACTTGTCTGTAACTCCAGTTCTAAGAGATCTAATGCCTTCTCTGGGCCTCTGCAGGCACCAGTCATGCATACAGTGCACAGACATGCATGCAGCTAAAATATCCATTGTGGTGGTTTGAATAAGAATGGCCCGCACAGGAATATCTATTTGAATGCTTAACTACCTGGGAGTTGCACTATTTGAGAAAGATTAGGAGGTGTGGTCTTGTTAGAGAAAGTGTGTTACTACTGGGTGTGGGCTTTGGGGTTTCAAAAGCCCATGACATGTCCATCGTCCTGCTCTCTGCCTCCAACAAGGCCACACCTAATAGTGCCATTTCTCATGAGCCAAGCTTATTCAAACCACCAAATCCCTTGACATACACATCATTATTAAATTATAATGATTCTTTTCTTGTTTGTCCCCAAGATCTTATGTTATTACCAGAGTATAAAATGTAGTACAGCTTTAAAATTACCATAGTCTTTAAATTTTTCAATGCTCTAAAAGTTCAATGTCTATTTTAAAACTCCAAAATCTCTTATTTACATGCTCCTATAATATTTTTAAAAACACTTAATTTGACAATACAGAAGTACTACAACATGGAAACCAGCCATTGCTGCAAATCGGGATTCTTCTGTTTGCCAGAAAACAGTTTGTCAAACATTTACCAGCCTAGCACTAGAAAAGAAGACTCTAGGGAGTATTAAGAATTAGTATAACTCTTCAGAGGCAGAGGCAAGCGGATTTCTGTGAGTTCAAGGCCAGTCTGGTATACAAAGCAAGTTCCAGGACAGCCAGGGCTGTTACACAGAGAAACCCTGTCTTGGAAATGAATGAATGAAAGAAAGAAAGAAAGAAAGAAAGAAAGAAAGAAAGGAAGAAAGGGAGAAAGAGAAAGGAAAGGAGAAAGAAGAGGAAGAGGAAGAGGAAGAGGAGGAAATAGTGTTATGAAGTTCCTGAAATAAGCCTCTAATATAGGTAACATATTTATTGGTATATTCAAGGTACTACTGAGACATAGCAAACCACAGTACACAAAATGCACATGTCTTACCTTCCTAGAGTTTATATTCTATCAAGACTAATATTACAAAACCTTTTAAAAGTAATTCACATAGTAAGATAAGTAAAAACACTTGCGATAAAAGAAAATAACATGGGAGGGGTACTACAAGGAGGTGCGATCAGGATTGAGAGAGTTACTGGCAATTTAAAAGAGGGTGGTTGAGGAAGACTTCTCCAAGTAGAAACCTTAGGGATATAGAGGAACAAATCAGTCAGACAACTTGGAGCAAAGGTAGGCAATCCCAAGGAAGAAAACCCAGCAAAGACAATGTGCAGGGCGGGAGTATACAAGGTTTGTTCAAGAAGTGGGATAGAAGTGGACTGAAGTGAGGTAGTGTCTGCACACAGCTTAGGAAAGTAAATGGGGAAAGAGTGGGCAGAACTTTACAGGTTGTCACATTTGACTGAAGCCATGGAGGTTCTCAGGTAGAAGACTGAGAAATATACAAAAATGAAACAAAACACTTAAGTATCTTTGTTAGGGTTTCTAGTGTTGTTAATAAAATACCATGACCAAAAGCAACTTGGAGAGGAAAAAAGTTTATTTCAGTTTACAGCTTCCATTTCACACTCCATCACTGAGGGAAGTAAAAGCAGGAACTGAGGCAGAGGCCATGGAGGAGTGCAGCTTACTGGATTACTCCTTCTAGTTTGCTCAGCCTGCTTTCTTTTAGCACCCAGGACCACCAGTGCAGGTGTGGCACAACCCACGGCGATCTAGGGCCTCCTACATCGAGCAAGAAAATTCACTACAGGCATTCCCACAAGCCAACCTGGTTAGAGGCATGGACTTTGTGGCTAACTTTCCAACACACAAGGCAGGGTATAGAGACCACCTTCAACCCATAGCAATTGGCATGATCCAGCCATGTCTTTCCAACATCTCTTGTGCTGTTGGGCTGAGAACAGACTGAAGCAGAGCCCCTCCCCACCCCCAGAAGATTACTTAGGAAGCTGTTGTCCCAGAGGAGTAAAGTCCATCCCTCCAACAGCCTTCACCTCCAAAGGTGCAGCCACTTGCTGTGTACCCCATTTACTCTGGCAATGCCATGTGGTAATGATCATAATCCAATCCCTACTCTGAAAAAATCGAGGAGGGATGGGCAAAAAAAAAAAAAAAAAAGATAAGATGAGAGAGGACATGGTTGTTAGTTAGTGTCCTAGTAAATAAGAAAGATGTAAAACTGTAATCTGTGCTTCCATCAGGGAAACTGAGTGGACCCCTGTCGCTTTAAAAAAGCTGAAGATGGTAAGTTAAAAGTAACTCTACAGTAGTACTAGTTAGCCCTGGGGGCTGGGGATGGGGACTGTCCCAGCATTCTTACTGTGTTTCCTCAGGTTACTTCCACAGCTACAGCAGATGAGTACTCGGTCACCAGGAACAATAGCCTTATTTTTAAATTCTATAACTTAACACTGACATAAAATGGTACAGTCCAAAAACATCAGTATCAATTCAGATCTGTTGTCCTGGAAACAGATCTGTTTGATGTGTTCACTGGGTATCATGACCAGTAACCTGGACACCTACCAGATAACACAGAATAGGGGCTGTGACATTTAGGTTGTACTGTGATGTTCAATGTATACTTAAAAAGAGGTTTTTTTCTTAAACTGTACTAAGAAAAGCCAATGCCCAATGCTTAGAAGACAAAGCTCTGCAGCAGGTAGTAATCTTTTTTCTCTGACCCTGTCTTGGGTAAGCTGAAACAAAAACCAATTACCCTCCAAGATCAAAATCTTCAGAAGCCTCAAGAACTGTTTTAACTAGGTTTTAGAATTGTGGGCTGCCTTTCTAGCAACCACCCTGCTGGTGTGGGATGTAGCCAAATTTTAAAAAAATCACCAAGTAATGGAAAATTGCTCAACTCTTTCTCTTAAAATGATGTTCTATTTACAATCATTATAGTCACTTTGGGGTGAGCCTCAGACAGTTTTTAATGGAATGTCCCATAGCTCATTTGAACCATTTTTCTCACCCTCTTTATTGACCTCCATCCCATCACCTCATTCTCTTGGAAGCTTGAAATTCAATCTCAAAAACACAATAAAAATTCAAACTGACCCCACTTGGAGTGAGGTCCTACTGTTGAACATGCTATTTGATTAATCATGTCTTAAACATTCCTGGTCAGCTCTGTAGTGTAACTAGGGTCCACATGGGATTAAATCTCAAGATCTTGGTGTGACTGTGGTCACAGTGAACCACTCAAGCTCCACAAGTCTTTCCCACACTTGAGCTGACTGCTGCTCTGATCCTGCCTGGCCTCTGAGGTGGACTTCCCTACCACATCTCAGCACCTGGCCCAGTCCTGGCCCATTTAGTGGCTATAAGCAGTAACCAAGAATGATTCAGCTTCCACCCTGAGAACCATCTAATTTGAGGTCTCAGAAGCCAATCCTCTGCAGAAAGGTGGTCTCTGCCTTATTGTGAGTCCTTAGCTGTTTGATGAAAAGGGAAGAAGACCATGTCCAGACAAAATCACAGGAATAGACCTTACAAATAGGGATAGACCTTACAGATAGTGATAGCCCTTACAGATAAGAATAGACCTTACAGAAAGACCTTACAGAAAGACACAAGTCAATAAGGAAATAGCAAAAAATGACAAATGAGACTTGATGTAATTAAAAGTATCTGCACAGCAGAGTAGAGGAGACAGCCCAGTGGATGAAGCATCTGCCATGGAAATGTGAGGACTAGGGTTTGGATCCCCAGAACCCACCTCAAAGACAGATGTGGTGGTGTGCATCTATAATTACAGGATTCCTACTGTAAGATGGAAGGCAGAGACAGGAGAGTTCCCATACAGACTATCTATATATGGCCCAACACAAAATCATAAACTTACTTAAAATACTGTGAGGGCTTTTTGTGATTTTTTTTTTTTTTTAGTAACTTGATTGTACTGAAGCATGAACCTTGAAAATTACAATGTAATATCACAATGTCAAAAGGAGGGGAAACCAGGTGACTGTTGGCAACATTTCCTCAGTGACTAGAGTCCTTTTCAGAAAATCCTTCCTTAAGTCTCTGACAGTTTCAGAGTTTCAATCTTACATTAACATAGAAGCTGCTTTCCTGCAGAGGATGGCTTCTGAAATGGTGAACTGGCTAGTCTGCAAAGCATGATGTACAATCATACTTGATAATTACTTGTAGCATTAAGTGAACAGGGCCCAAGCCAGCTGCTGAGATGAGGCAGGACAGTCCCTCCTAGAAACTAGGCAGGCTCAAAGCAACAATAAAGAGCACTAAAGGGAGAAGGGAGCAATAAGAGAGCAGAGGGGAGAATATGAGGAGACTGTACTCAACATTCTTATAAGAATATACAATATTTCATATAATATATTTATATGAAAATGTCCTCATGTACCATATATATGTAAGAAACTGTTGTATCAGGAATCATTCTGAACCCCAAAAGACCACCAAGGAACTGTTTCCAATATTAGGGTCTCTTTATTACAAACTTGAGTCTGGGCTTACTCACCACTGACCCACAGGATGGTTTGGTGAAACAGCCCCAAACTCTCATTGGAACAATGAAGTAAGGGAAATGGAAGTAAGTGAGCAGGGTGGGTCCACCTGGTAAGCAACTAACTGAATGTCTATTGTAAGCTGACAGGTGGGTGCTCTGAAGCAAGACAGTATACAGTCACAAATGGTCTAAAAGTACCTCTGAAACAATCAGACTAATCTTTGATTAACTGTTGCTAGGAAGTAGCTAGGGAACAACTCTGGCCAACAACAAGCCGTGGGATCCTTCCTGGTACTTGGGTGCACCTTGGGTTCAGCTGCTGGCCAAGTTCTCAGGCCTTTTTTCCATTTTCTTTTACAATGGAGTCTGGTTCTGAGATGGAGTAGGTTTGGCCTCTCAGCACTATGTTAGATGCACAAATAAATAAGCACAATAAAATTTTAAATCTTTAATTTAATAAAGGGTAGTATCTTAGTTAGGGTTTTATTGCTGTGAACAGACACCATGATCAAGACAACTCTCATAAGGACAACATTTAATTGGGGCTGACTTACAGATTTAGAGGTCCATTATCATCAAGGCAGGAGCATGGCAGCATCTAGGCAGGCATGGTACAGGAAGAACTGAGAGTTCTATATCTTCATCTAAAGGCTTCTAGCAGAATACTGACTTCCAGGCAGTTAGGATGAGGGTCTTAAAGCCCATACCCACAGTTGCACACCTACTCCAACAAGGCCACACCTAAGAATGCCACTCCCTGGGCCAAGCATATGCAAACCATAACAGACAGTCATTAGTCTAGACAGATATGTTAGTGCTAGTCAATAATTCTTCCACCATATATCTATATTCAATAACTCAGATCACTAAATTCGGTGCCTACTAGGAGCAAGGCATTGTGTCAAACAGAAAAATCAATGCTTTGCCCACAACTCCTGCTCCTACTGCTCTTACAGCTGTTTCCTAACCTATACTATTCTTGAGAAACCCAGAGTTCTAACTCCCCTTCGTTTCTCTTAGTGGTGACCTATCCTGACTTAATTTTCTACAACACTCTCCCACACCCTGTCCTCACCCTCCCTTTCCCCATCCTCACTCTTCCACCCCCTGTCCTTCTCACACATACTCCTGTCCTTGTAGTGCCCGACTCACGAGACCCCAGAAACAAAGACCACCAGGAGTCGACTCGATGCACAAGCAAGAGGGCTTTAATCAAAGCAAGCTAGCTTGGACCTCTACAAGATGGCGATCCTGTGCTCCAGGGAGAGGGGCATTTTAAAGGCAATAATCACAGGTGGGTGGTTAGGGGGATTCCATAGTAGCGAGAAGCTAATTGGCTGTAGGCAGGAATGTACCCTCCGAGGCTTGGCCCCTGTCAGTGGACAGGGTGGGGATCTTAACATTTTGCTCGGTGGGCAGGGAGTCATTCTACTCAGTGGGCAAGGAGGAGACCTCCCTGGGACATTCTGCTCCTGTGCAAGTCAGAAGTTCAGTTTCCCAGGCCCTTGGTTTGGCCCATATGGCGTCTGGAAAACAAAATGGAGTTAGCAGTGTTGTTTTTAGCTCCACATCCTCACCCTCCCACCCCCTGTCCTTCTTACCCTCCCACCCCTGATCATCTTATCCCCTCACCCCCGTTTTTCTCACCTTCCCATCTCCTTCAGCAGGATAGTACATCTTCCTTGCTAGTGGTTCTTTTCAACTATACTTTAATTCTTTTTGAGATTTACTTACTATGGTGTGTCAGTGAATGGTTTGCTTTCATGGATGTATATGTAACACATGTGTAGCTGGCATCCATGGAATTGGCATTATAGATGGTAGTGCTACCATATGGGAACTGAGAACTTGAACCCAGATTCTCTGCAAGAGCAGTAAGTGCTTTTAATCATTGAACCAATTCTTCAGCTCCTACAATATTTTTTAATACTTAGGTTGATCCTGAATTCAAACTAAATGACCCATTCCCTAAGTCTTTCTCAAATATCTTCCTCTCCATGGTCAAGCTTCTAGAAAGAGAAATCTTCACATTCTATCCCTGTATACAGCCCAAAACAATTGAGCATGTGTGCTCCCTGGAGGAAAGCGGGTCCTCAAAGTGAAGGCAATGGAAGGATCTCTTCTACTCTTGCCCAATTCCTCCTCAAATTCACTCCTCAGGAGAGGTAAATGTTAAGGAAAGTGCCTTTCCTCCTGGAAATCAGAGGAGTGGAGGGAAACAATCTCTCTAACACTGAACCATATGTTTTCAGGAATAAGAACTATGAATAACTTACAATGGGGACCTAAGACCGATAGCAGAGACTAGAGAGGTGGCTCAATGGGCAAAGTGCTTGCCATGCAAGCATGAGAATCTGAGTTTGGATCTTCAGCAAGTACACAAAAATTTAGTCATGGGGAGACATATTTGTAACCCCTGCACTGGCTGGCAAAAAAGGAACCCCTCACAGGAGATCCCAGAACTCATTGGCCAGCTGGTCTAGCTGATTCTGTACCAATGCTGACCTCTGGCCTCACACAGAGAGAAAAATATAATACACACGGGGAGGAAATAATAAAAGAAGGAAGGAAGGGGGAAAGGGAGAAAGAAAGAAAGGGGGAGAGAGTGCCCACACAGATGCAAGACAGCAGGGAAAGGAGCTTGTATCTCTTCAATGAAATGTTCAAAGAAGGCCTCACCTGAGATGCATTTGTGCAAGTCAGTAAACAGGAAGAACATTCAGACTGAAGGAAAAATTAGAGAGACAAGATCTCAAAAAAAAAAAAAAAAAAGTGAGTTAATTGGGTGGGAGTGAGACTTTAAATGGTCACTGAGGCTGGAGCCATGGTTGAGTAATGCCCTCACAAAAGATGACCACATCATAGTTCCTAAGGCCTAAGAATGTTACCTTATCAGCAATAGGAAACTTGCAGGTGTGATTAAATTCAGGATCTTGACATGGAGTGATTATCCTGAATTATCTATCTGAACCTAACGTAAACACACATGTTCTTACAAGATGGAGACAGGAGAGTTATAGAGAGTAAAGGCTCTACATTGTTGACTTTGAATAGGGAAGATGGATTCATGAACTAAAGATTATTGATGGCCTTCAAAAACTAGAAATAGGGCTTGAGAGATGGCTCAGAGGTTAAGAGCACTGACTGCTCTTCCAGAGGTCCTGAGTGCAATTCCCAGCAACCACATGGTAGCTCACAATCATCTGTAATGGGATCTGATGCCCTCTTCTGCTGTTTGAAGATAGCAGCAGTGTACTCACATAAAATAAATCTTTAAAAAAACAAACAAACCTAGAAATAGCAACTGGAGCCCCCACAACGGACACAGCTCTACCTTGATCTTGGCACTTCTGACCTCAAAGACTGTACAGGAATCAGGTTGCTAAAGTCTGTGATAATTCATTCCATCATCAATACAAAACTAATACAAGCCAGGTGAACAAGAGAGTGGAAAAGACAGATCCAAGAGTTTATTGAGGACCTGCTCATGCCTTGTAGGTCATGACACAGAGTTTGGGTTCCATGCTGATAGTTCTGGGGAGCCTTAGATGCTGATTTAAGTAGATGAGTAATAGTTTTCCGGTGTACTTCAAACATTGTCCTGGCTCCTATAGTAAGAAATGATGAGAACAAGAGACCAGGCATGGAGCTGCTACCATAGAAAAACCAGGGTTTATCTTTTACAGACAAAAAAAAAAAAAAAAAGATAATACATCTGGCAGATTGGCTGTGAACTTCAAAGACACAATGACTTGAAAAAATGCTGAGATATTTAGGTAGGCACAATGCTAAAAAATGATAGATATCAATGCTTATAACAAGAGAGAAAGGCTTTGGTGCTGAGAGGAACCAATCTCTCAAGATTTATGGTGCTATATGCCCCTTAGACTCTTAAGTGGAAATGGCAATTTAAGGTGTGGATATTTAAATTTGGAGAGCAGAGGAGAAATTTAGGTTGGCAATTAAAAATTGTATTCCTGGCTCTATAGCCATGAGCTGAAGGAAACTACTGATCAGAGGTAGAGGAAGGGGATTGAATTCTGGAATGTTCTTCCCTTTTAACATGCTGCTGGAGGAGGTGGCATGCACAAGGGAAACAAAGTTGGTGATTGGTGAGGAACAAGGACATCAGGAAGGTGGATGTTTCAGAATCTAGAGGGAAAACAGTTTCCAAGCAGAAACAGTCCACTAAGGAACTCGAGACACCAAAGGAGTTGTTTCCAGCCAGGGGGTCAGTCATCAAATCTAATGATCAACAGAGAGCTGAGTCATAGTTTCACAAACTTAACAAGGGAAGGGGTACATAATTCTCCCTAACAGATGCTAGCCTGAGAAATGGGCACAGGGTGGGTAAGACAGCTCAGCAGGTAGGGAGAGCATGTGAGGACAAGACTGATGATCTGAGTTCAGTCCCTGAAATCTACATGGTAGAAGAAGAGAACAAGTTGTCCTCTAACCTTCTCCACATTCAGGGCCACACCTTGAAAATACATAGATAGATGATAGAAAGATAGATAGATAGATACATAGATAGATAGATAGATACATAGATAATTGTAAAAAAAAAAAATTGGCATTCTCCTCCACCTTTCCTCCCACCTTCATCAGACCTGTGACCCCAAAACCATATATAGGTCTGGAGCCATATAGTCCAAAAATACACATCAGAGGGCTGCCACACCAGGACTATGGAGGTCTACCCCCCTCCCAATACCTACTACAACAAGAACATCCAGGGACCAAAACCATCCAGATGGCTAAAGGTGCTCAAAAGGACACAATCAACAAAAGCCAGGGCAATATGACACTGCCAGAGCACAGCTACCCCACTACTCAAGCCCTGGATATCCTAACACACCAGAAACACAAGTAAATGATCTCAAATTCAATCTTATAAAGATGATAGAGGCTTTAAAGAGAAAATGAATAAACCCCTTAAAGAAATACTGGAAAACAAAATCAAACAGGCTAAGGAAATAAATGAAATTGTGCAGATGTGAAAGTGGAAATAGAAGCAATAAAGAAAACATAAACTAAGGAAATCCTGGAGATGGAAAACCTATGGAAGAGAACAAGAACAACAGATGCAAGTATCACCAACATAATACAGGAGATAGAAGAGAGAATCTCAGGTGTAGAAGATACAATAGAAGAAATTGCTACATTAGTCAAAAACATATTAAATCTAAAAAAATTCCTGACACAAGACATCCAGGAAATCTGGGATACCATGAAAAGACCTAACCTAAGAATAATAGGAATAGAAAAAGATGAAGAGTCTCAGTTCCAAGTACACACACACACACACACACACACACACACACACACACAAACACATTAACACCACCAACATCAAAATAACAGGAAATAATCACTGGTCATTAATATCTTTCAATTCAATTTCCCAATAAAAAGACAAAGGCTAACAGAATGGATGCAAAAACAAAATCTATCATTCTGTGCATACAAGAAACACAGCTCAGCAATAAAGATAGTCATTACCTTAGAGTAAAGGGCTGGGACAAAGTTTTCTAAGCAAATGCACCCAAGAAGCAAGCTGGAGTAGCCATTCTAATATCTAATACAATAGACTTTCCACCAAAATTAATCAAAAAGACAAGCAAGGACACTTCATGCTCATCAACGGAAAACTCTACCAAGATAATATCTCAATTCTGAGCATCTATGACCCAAACACAAGAGCAACCACACTTGGAAAATAAACATCACTAAAGCTTAAATTGCACATTGAACTCTACATATTAATAGTGGGAGACTTTGACACCCTACTATAACCAATCGACAGGTCATCTAGTCAAAAACTAAACAGAAAAATAATGAAACTAACAGGTATTATAAATAAAATGAACCTAACAGACATCTATAGAGTATTTTACCCCAACACAAAAGAATATATCTTCTTCTTGGCACCTCATGGATCCTTTTCCAAAATTGACCATATAGTTGGTCACAGAGCAAACCTCAACAGATAGAAGAGAATTTAAATAGTACCTTGTACCTTATCAGACCACCATGGATTAAAACTGGACTTCAACAACAGAAACACCAGAAAGCCTATACACTCATGGAAACTGAACAACTCTCTAGTCAATGATCTCTGGGTCAGGGAAGAAATAAAGAAAGAAATTAAAGACTTTCTAAAATTCAATGAAAATGAAGGCATATCATACCCAAACTTGTGTGACACAATCAAAGCAGTGCTAAGAGGAAAGTTCATAACACTGAGTGCCTTCATAAAGAAATTAGAAAGTTCTCATACCAGTAATTTATAAGTATACATAAAAGCTCTAGAAAAAAAGAGAGAGAGAAGCAAGAACACCAAAGAGAAGTTGAAAACAAGAAATAATCAAAATTAGGGCTGAAATCATTAGAAACAAAGAAAACAATACAAAGAATCAACAAAACTAAGAGCCAATTCTTTGAAAATATCAACAAGATAGACAAACCCTTAGCGAAACTAACCAAAAGACTGAGAGACAGTATCCAAATAAACAAAATCAGAAATGAAAAGGGAGATATAACAACAGACACTGAAGAAATTCAAAGAATCATTAGGTCATACTTCAAAAGCCTGTCCTAGACAAAATTGGAAAATAAATGGGTGATTTTCTAGACAGATACCACTTACCAAAGTTAAATCAAGATCTAAAGAAATAGAAACAGTCATTAAAAGTCTCCCAACCCAAAAAAAAGAAAGAATCCAAGGCCAGATAGTTTTAGTGCAGAATTCTACTAAACTTTCAGAGAAAAACTAATACCAATACTCTTTAAACTAGTCCACAGACTAGAAACAGAAGAAACATTGCTAAAGTCATTCTATGAGACCACAGTCACCCAGACACCTAAACCACACAAAGACTCAGCAAACAAAAAGAACCTCTGCTGTGGGTAGCCCTGGTGCTGTTTGTATTTTGATGTTAATTCTGCTTCCTCAAGAGGTGCTGCCCCTCACCCCCAAACCAGGAGTAGATCTCAGTACTCAGGTAATCCCCCTGAACCTTCTCCCCATTCTGACTGGTCAAATAAAGGCTAGAGCTGATGATTGAGCCATGGAAGGGAAAGGTGGGATTGGAGGTCTCAGGGAGGAAGAGGAGGTAGAAGGGAAATGGAGCAGAACCACATGGCCTAGAGAAGCCTCAAGTAGCAAGGAGTCTCATAGCTGGGGAATAAATTAGTATCATGATATATATGCCCAATCTAGGCATATAGCTTATAAATGTGTTTTTATAAATAATGTTTTTTACAGGCTTATATTGGTAAGAAATTACCTCAACATTTGGCACACCAATGAATTGCTTAGAACCCAACTGACCTGAAATAAAAAGTTAACCTCACCACCACCACCACCACCACCACTCAATAAACGTCTGGGGTTGCAATCTAGGCTGCAACAGTGTGTAGACAGAAAGCTGAGTGGATCTGAGGGGTCTACAGAGAGCTGCTGAGAGGTTCCAGCCACAAGCCCCAGGCAGACCGCAGCAGACAGGGACAGCACCCAAGCCCAAGCTGGGACTTGGGCAATGCTGGTGTTGCAGTATTGTTGGGGGTTTCCAGAGCCTAAAAGAAGGACTGCCAGGCAGTGGTGGCACACACTTTTAATCCCAGCTCTCGGGAGGCAGAGGCAGGCGGATTTCTGAGTTCGAGGCCAGCCTGGTCCAGAGTGAGTTCCAGGACAGCCAGGGCTATACAAAGAAACCCTGTCTCCAAAAACCATAAATAAATAATAAAAAAAAAAGGACCGAAGAATCTGAGGCAAGATTGCCAGTAGAACACCTTCACAGCTTACATTGGATAGCTGAATAAACCTTCTAAAACCTTCTCACAGGCATAGCAGGCTGACCCTGGCATCTCTGCCAGAGGGGGCCTTCCCTTACTCGCTTGCCCCATAGCCCCCAAATCTAAACAGGACACAAGCCAGCCAGACCAGCTCTACCAACTGGGATTAGCAAGAGAACACTTCAGGCTGCCAAACAAAGGCAGGACAATCCAGAAGTGAACTGCACTGTCCAGAGTCAAACAGCAGAGGGAGATAAAGCTCTGGATCAGGTAATAAGATAATTTTTAGATACTTAAAAATGAGGACACAGGTAGGAGGGTGGGTGGGTGAGAACCCTCATAGAGGTAGGTGGAGGGAGGATGTGATAAGTGGTTTTTGAAAGGGAAACCTGGAAAAGGAAAAATATTTGAAATGTAAATAAAGAAAATAGCCGATTTAAAAAAAAAAAAAAAATGAGGACACAGGGACTGAGGAACAGCCTGGAGGAAGGAGCCTTCCAGTTTCCATCTGCAGCAGGAGACCTCTACCTGGGCCACCAGGGCTCCATAAGCAAATAACACTGGGGAAAAGCGAGCCTCCCAGGAGTGTGGGCAAGCCTGTCTCCTCAGAGGGACCAACCTAGAATACCCAGGACACAGGGACTGAGAAACGGGCTTCTGGTTTCTTTCGGTGGATGGAGAGCTGATCCTGTGACACAGGGCTCCAAACTCAAATAGTGCCAGGAGAGACCTGGTCTCCCAGGACTGCCAACACACCTTTGAACACAGGCAAGACCACCATTTCTGTTCAAATTCCTGGCTCAAAAGGGACCCTTGCAAAGCCATCAGGACACAGGAACTAAGGAAGAGCTGGGGACAGGATCCTTCTTGTTTCTATCTGCACCCCAGAGCTGACCCTGTACCACAGCTCTCCAAACCCAAGTTTCTCTCAAAGACAGCTGGTTTCCAAGGAGTACTGACACAGAGACATGCAGGAGGGACAAGCTACATTCAGATAGAGCAAGACCAGCTAACACCAGAGATAAACAGATGGCGAAAGGCCACAAGGAACAGAAACCAAGGATACTTGGCATCATCAGAACCCAGCTCTCCCACCACAGCAAGCCCCAGATAACCAAACAAACCAGAAAAGCAAGACTCAGATTTAAAATCACATCTCATGATGATGATAAAAGATTTTAAAAGGAAATAAATAACTCCCTTAAAGAAATACAAGAGGATGCAGGGACTGAGGAAAAACCGGGAGGTAAGAGCCTGCCTGCTTCCACCTCTGGCAGGAGTCCCCTACCTGGGCCACCAGGCTTCCATAGACAAACAGCTCAGTGAGAAAGCGACCTGCCCACTTGTGTGGAGGAGCCAGCTGAAAGAGGGCTCCAGACTCAGGGTTTGAGGAAAAGCCGGAACAGAGAACTGGTCTCCCAGGAATATTGACATCTGGGCTTGAAAGAAAGACAAGCCACAGTCAGAGAGAGAAAGAACAACTAACACCAGAGATAACCAGATGGCAAAAGGCAAGGGCAAGAACACAAGGAACAGAAACCAAGACTACTTGGCTTCATCAGAACCCAGCTCTCCCACCACACAACCCTGGATAACCCAACATACCAGAAAAAGAAGACTCAGACTTAAAATCACTTATCAAAAGAATGAAAGAAGATTTTAAGAAGGAAATAAATAACTCCCTTAAAGAAATACAAGAGAGCAAAGGTAAGCAACTAGAAGCCCTTAAGGAGGACACACAAAAATCCCTTGAAGAATTACAGGAAAATGCAATCAAGCAAATGAACAAAACCATTCAGGAATTAAAAACAGAAATAGAAACAATAAAGGAAGCACAAAGGGAGACAACCCTGGAGTTAGAGAACATAGGAAAGAAATCAGGAGTCATAGATGCAAGCATCACCAACAGAATACAAGAGATGGAAGAGAGAATCTCAGGTGCGGAAGATACCATAGAAAACATGGACACGACAGTCAAAGAAAACACAAAATCCAAAAAGCTCTTAACCCAAAACATCCAAGATATCCAGGATGCAATGAGAAGACAGAACCTGAGGATAATAGGTATAGAAGAGAGTGAAGACTCCCAACTTAAAGGACCAGTAAATATCTTCACCAAATTATAGGAAAAAATTTCCCTAACCTAAAGAAAGAGATGAACATAAATATACAAGAAGCCTACAGAACGCCAAATAGACTGGACCAGAAAAGAAATTCTTCCTGTCACATTATAGTAAAAACACCAAATACACAAAACAAGGAAAGAATATTAAAAGCAGTAAGGGGAAAAGGGCAAGTAACATACAAAGGCAGACCTGTCAGAATTACACCAGACTTCTCACCAGAAACTATAAAAGCTAGAAGATCATGGGCAGATCTCATACAGACTCTAAAAGAACACAAATGCCAGCTTTTCAGGCTGCTATACCCAGCAAAACTCTCAATAATCATAGATGGTGAAACCAAAATATTCTACGACAAATCCAAATTTGTACAGTATGTTTCCACAAACCCTGCCCTACAAAGAATAATACATGGAAAACGCCAACTCAAGAAGGGAAACTACACTCAAGAAAAAGTAAGAAAGTAATTTTTCAACAAACTCAAAAGAAGATAGCCACACAAACAATATAAACAACTTCAAAAATAACAGGAAATAACAATTACTATTCTTTAATATCTCTTAACATCAATGGTATCAACTCCCCAATAAGAAGACATAAACTGACAGACTGGATCCATAAATAGGGCCCAGCATTTTGCTGCATCCAGGAAACACACCTCCATGTTAAAGACAAACACTACCTCAGACTAAAGGGCTGGAAAACAATTTTCCAGGCAAATGACCCCAAGAAACAGGTTAAAGGAGCCATTCTAATATTGGATAAAATTGACTTTCGACCAAAAGTCATCAAAAAGGATGAGGAAGGACACTTATTACTCATCAAAGGAAAAATCTACCAAGAAGAACTGTCAATTCTGAACATCTATGCCCCGAATGCAAGAGCTCCCACTTTCGTAAAAGAAACTCTACTAAAACTCAAAGCACACATTGCACCTCGCACAATAATAGTGGGAGACTTCAACACCCCACTATCAACAATGGACAGATCTTGGAAACATAAACTAAACAGAGACACGGTGAAACTAACAGATGCTATGAACCAAATGGGTTTAACAGATATATATAGAACATTTCATCCTGCATCAAAAGAATATATATTATTCTCAGCACCTCATGGTACCTTCTCCAAAATTGATCAAATAGTTGGTCACAGAACAAACCTGAACAGATATAAGAAGTTGAAATAATCCCATGCCTCCTCCGGATTAAGGTTGGTCTTCAATGGCAAAAACAACAACAGAAAGCTCACATACACATTGAAGCTGAACAATTGTCTGCTCAATGATAACTTGGTCAAGGAAGATATAAAGAAGGAAACTAAAGACTTCCTAGAATTTTATGAAAATGAAAGTACAAGTTACCCAAACCTATGGGACACAATGAAAACAGTGTTAAGAGGAAAACTCATAGCTCTGAATGCCTCCAAAAAGAAACTGGAGAAAGCATACAATAAAAGCTTAACAGCACATCTGAAAGTTCTAGAACAAAAAGAAGCTAATACACCCAAAAGCAGTAGAAGGCAGGAAATAATCAAATTAAGGGCTGAAATCAACCAAGTGTAAACTAAATGAACTATTCAAAGAATCAACAAAACCAAGAGCTGGTTCTTTGAGAAAATCAACAAGATAGATAAACCCTTAGCCAAACTAACCAGAGGGCACAGAGACAGTATCCAAATTAACAAAATTAGAAATGAAAATGGAGATATAACAACAGACTCTGAGGAAATTAAAAAGAACCATCAGATCCTACTACAAAAGCCTATATGCAACAAAATTGAAAAATCTGGAGGAAATGGACAAGTTTCTAGACAGATACCAATTACCAAAGTAAAATCAGGATCAGATAAACCATCTAAACAGTCCCATAACACCCAAAGAAATAGAAGCAGTCATTAAAAGTCTCCCAACCAAAAAAAGCCCAGGACCAGGAGGGTTCAATACAGAATTCTATCAGATCTTCAAAAAAGAACTAATACCAATACTCTTCAGTCTATTCCACAATATAGAAACAGAAGGAACACTACCCAGTTCATTCTATGAGGCCACAGTTACACTGATACCAAAGCCCCACAAAGACTCAACAATAAAAGAAAACTTCAGACCAATTTCCCTTATGAATATCGATCCAAAAATACTCAATAAAATTCTTGCAAACCAAATCCAAGAACACAACACAACGAACATTCACCATGATCAAGTAGGCTTCATCCCAAGGAGGAAGGAATGGTTCAATACCTGGAAATACATCAATGTAATCCACTACATAAACAAACACAAAGAAAAAAAAACACATGGTCATTTCGTTAGATGCAGAAAAAACATTTGACAAAATTCAACATACCTTCATGATAAAAGTCTTGAAAAGATCAGGAATTCAAGGAGCATACTTAAACACAGTAAAAGCAATATACATCAAACCAGTGGCCAACATCAAACTAAATGGAGAGAAACCTGAAGCAATCCCACTAAAATCGGGGACTAGACAAGGCTGCCCTCTCTCTCCCTACCTATTCAATATAGTACTAGATGTTCTAGCTAGAGCAATCAGACAACAAAAGGAAGTCAAAGGGATACAAATTGGAAAGGAAGAAATCAAAATATAACTATTTGCAGATGATATGATGGTATACTTAAGTGACCCGAAAAACTCCACCAGAGATCTGCTACAGCTGATAAACAACTTCAGCAAAGTGGCTGGATACAAAATTAACTCAATCAGTAGCCTTCTTATACTCGAAGGATAAACAGGCTGAGAAAGAAATTAGGGAAATAACACCCTTCACAATTGTCACAAACAATATAAAATATCTTGGTGTGACTCTAACCAAACTAGTGAAAGATCTGTATGACAAGAACTTCAAGTCTCTGAAGAAAGAAATTGAAGAAGACCTCAGAAGATGGAAAGATCTCCCATGCTCATGGATCGGCAGGATTAATATAGTTAAAATGGCCATCCTGCCGAAAGCAATCTACAGATTCAATGCAATCCCTATTAAAATCCCAACTCAATTCTTCAGAGACCTAGAAAGAGCAATTCTGAAATTCATATGGAATAACAAAAAACCCAAGATAGCAAAAACTATCCTCAACAATAAAAGGTCTTCTGGGGGAATCAGCCTCCCTGACCTCAAGCTGTACTACAGAGCAGTAGTGAAAAAAACAGCATGGTATTAGTACAATGACAGGCAGGTAGATCAATGGAGTAGAATCAAAGACCCAGAATTGAACCCACACACTTATGGTCACTTGATCTTTGACTAAGGAGCTGAAACCATCCAGTGGAAAAAAGACAGCATCTTCAACAAATGGTGCTGGTTCAACTGGTGGTCTACATGTAGAAGATTGCGAATTGATCCAGTCCTATCTCCCTGTACAAAGCTCAAGTCCAAGTGGATCAAGGACCTTCACATAAAACCAGATACACTGAATCTAATAGAAGAGAAAGTGGGGAAAAGTCTCGAACACTTGGGCACAGGGGAATGGCTTGTGCTCTAAGATCAAGAATCCACAAATGGGACCTCATAAAATTACAAAGCTTCTGTAAGGCAAAGGACACTGTAAATAGGGCAAAATGGCAACCTACAGATTGGGAAAAGATCTTTACCAGTCCTACATCCAATAGAGGGCTAATAATCAAAATATATACAAAGAACTCAAGAAGCTAGACTCCAGAGATCCAAATAACCCTATCAAAAAATGGGGAACAGAGCTAAACAGAGAATTCTCAACTGAGGAAACTCAAATGGCCAAGAAGCACCTAAAGAAATGTTCAACATCCTTAGTCATCAGGGAAATGCAAATCAAAACAACCCTCAGATTTCACCTCATACCAGTCAGAATGGCTAAGATCAAAAACTAAGGTGACAGCAGATGTTGGTGAGGATGTGGAGGAAGAGGAACACTCCTCCATTGCTGGTGGGAATGCAAGTTGATACAACCTTTCTGGAAATCAGTTTGACAGACCCTCAGAAAAATGAACATAATCCTACCTGAGGACCCAGCTATTCCATTCCTGGGCATATACCCAGAAGATGCTCCAACATGTAATTAAGACTCATGTTCCACTATGTTCATAGCAGCCATATTTATAATAGCCAGAAGCTGGAAACAACCCAGATGTCCCTCCACAGAGGAATGGATACAGAAAATGTGGTATATTTACACAATGGAATACTACTCAGCTATAAAAACAATGACTTCATAAAATTTGCAAACAAATGGATGAATCTTGAAAATATCATCCTGAGCAAGGTAACGCAGTCACAAAAAATGAACATGGTATGTACTCACTGTTAAGTGGTTATTAGCCCAAAAGTTTGAAATTCCCAAGAGTCACTTCAAAGCAACAGTAAGTCTGAGTGTGAGGTACCAGATGGAGGACTTGGAGAAAGGACTGAAGGAGCTGAGAGAGTGTGCAGTTCCAGGGAGATAGCAACAGTGGCAATTGGCCTGACTCCCTGATACTCCTGGAGACTGATCCACCAACCAAAGAATACTCATGGAGGGACCCATGGTGCTGGCCACAAATGCGGCAGAGGAGGGTCTTGTTATCCATCAGGGGGAGGAGAGGCCCTTGGGCCTGATGGTGTTAGATCCCCCAGTATAGGAGAATGACAAGGAGGGAAGACGAGAGTGGGGGGGGGTTGGAGAATATCCCCATAGTGGCCGGGGGAGGGTGGAGGGAATGGGGAGGCTCCAAAGGGGAGATCTGGAAAGGAGGAAACATTTGAAATGTAAATAAAATATGAAAATAAATTAAAAACTAATTAAATAAATAAATAGGACCTCAAAGCCCATCCTGTAAACCCAAGACCCATAGCTCCTGCTTCTTCTTTTGGAATTTTCCTCATGGGAAATGATCTGATGCTGCCCATATCCTCGCTTCTCTGTGCTCCACCAGACAACCCTTTCCTTACTACCATTAAACTCCTTTAAGATGTTTTAGTCTTTGTCTAGCTCCAAGTAAATACAAGGCCAACTGTTTGCTACATACTTTATTATGACCGGAGGAAATCTTCATCTGCGCTGGGTCTGTTGAATGTATTCTCTGACTGGAACTACCCTATTCTTCAGAAAGTATCTCTAACTTCTTATGCTTCTGACTGTGGTGGACCTCCAGGTCATCACCAGAGTAATTGGGACACACTAATTAGCCACATCTAATGATTTCCTCCCTTGAGTCATGCCTGTCTCATACAGCCTTTTGTAAAACCTAAACCAACCAAACTACAATGGCTGAATAACATGGCATGGGTGTTGCCAATCAAGATTAATTGCAACTGGGTACCACAGAGATGTACCCTTGTCAGCCTGGCCACCATGGAGAATCAAATATTAACCATTGAAGACCACCTTCATTTACCTTTCTGGAATTGCATGCTAGACTATTCTAACTAAAAGAGAATAAATAGATCCTGAGTAAAAGCCATCACTGTCTATCATCCAGGACAGGGAGCCCTGTCACAGCCCTGTTGGCTGTGTTCCTTCAGTGTACTTGATAAATGCAAATTTCTACTCTAAAAAAAAAAAAAAGAAAGAAATACAAGAGGACACAAGTAAACACCTAGAAGTCCTTAAAGAGGAAACACAAAAATCCCTTGAGGAATTACAGGAAACACAATCAAACAAAACCATCCAGGATCTAAAAATGGAAATAGAAACAATAAAGAAATCACAGAGGAAGAAAACCCTGGAGATAGAACACCTAGGAAAGAGATCAGGAGTCATAGATGTAAGCATCACCAACAGAATGCAAAAGATAGAAGAAAGAACTTCAGGTGCAGAAGATAACATAGAAAATATTGACACACCATCAAAGAAAATGCAAAATGCAAAAATCTACTAACAAAATATCCAGGTAATCCAGGACACAGTGAGAAGACAAAACTAAGGATGATAGGTATAGAAGAGAATGAACATTCCCATCTTAAAGGGCCAGTAAATATCTTCAACAAAATTATAGAAGAAAACTTCCCTAACCTAAAGAAAGAGATGAACATAAACATACAAGAAGCCTACAGAACACCAAATAGATTGGACCAGAAAAGAAATTCCTCCCATAATAGTCAAAACACCAAATGCACAAAACAAGGAGAGAATATTAAGGGCAGTGAGGGAACAAGGTCAAGTAACGTATAAAGGCACACCTATCAGAATTACACCAGATTTCTGACCAGAAATTATTAAAGCTATAAGATCCTGGACAAATTTCATACATACCCTAAGAGAACACAACTGCCAGCCCAGGCTGCTATACCCAGCAAAACTCTCAGTTACCATAGATGGTGAAACCAAGATATTCTATGACAAAACCAAATTTACACAAGATCTTTCCCTAAACCCAGCCCTACAAAACATAATAGAAAATTCCAACACAAGGAGGGAAATTACACTCTAGAAAAAGCAAGAAAATAATCTTCTTTCAACAAACCCAAAGGAAGGTAGCCAGACAAACATAAAAATAACATCAAAAACAACAGGAAGCAACAATCACTATTCCTTAATATCTTGTAACATCAAGGGACTCACTTGTAACCGAGTGGATACATAAACTGGACCCAGCATTTTGCTGCATAAAAGAAATGCACCTCCATGTTAAAGACAAGCACTATCTCAGAGTAAAAGGCTGGAAAAAAATTTTCCAGACAAAGACCCCAAGAAACAGGCTAGAGTAGCTATTCTAATATCGGATAAAATCAACTTTCAACCAAAAGTCATCAAAAAAGAAAAGGAAGGACATTTCATAATCATCAAAAAAAATAATAATCTACCCAGAAGAACTCTTAATTTTGAAAATCTATGTGCCAAATGCAAGGACATCCACATTCATAAAAGAAACTTTACTAAAGCTCAAAGCACATGATGTTGTACCTCACACAATAATAGTGGGAGATATCATCATCCCACACTCATCAATGGATAGATCTTGGAAGCACAAACTAAACAGAGACACAGTGAAACTAACAGAAGTTATGGAACAAATTAATTTAACAGATATCTATAGAGCATTTCATCCTAAATCAAAATAATATACCTTGTTCTCAGCACCTCATGGTACCTTCTGAAAACTGACCATATAATCAGTCACAAAACAAACCTCACCAGATATAAGAAGATGGAAATAATCCCATGCTTCCTATCTGATCACTATTGATTAAGGCTGGTCTTCAATGGCAACAACAACAACAGAAAGCCCACATAAAGATGGAAGCTGAACAACACTCTAATCAATGATAACTTGGTCAAGGAAGAAATAAAGAAAGAAATTAAAGACTTCCTAGAATTTAATGAAAATGAAAGTACAACATACACAAACCTGTGGAACACAATGAAAGCAGTGTTAAGAGGAAAACTCACAGCTCTGAGTGCCTCCAAAAAGGAAACTGGAGAAAGCATACACTAGCAGTTTAACATCACATCTGAAAGCTCTAGAACAAAAAGAAACTAATACACCCAAGAGCAGTAGAAGGCAGGAAATAATCAAATTAAGGGCTGAAATCAACCAAGTGGAAACTAAAAGAACTATACAAAGAATCAACAAAACCAAGAACTGATTCTTTGAGAAAATCAACAAGATAGAAAAACTGTTAGCCAGACTAACCAGAGAGCACAGAGACAGTATCCAAATTAACAAAATTAGAAATGAAAAGAGAGATATAACAACAGATTCTGAGGAAAATCAAAAAATTACCAGATCCTACTACAAAAGATTATACTCAACAAAGTTGGAAAATCTGGAGGAAATGGACAATATTCTGGACAGATACCAAATACCAAAGTTAAGTTGGGATCAGATAAACCAACTAAACACTCCCATAACGCCTAAAGAAATAAAGAAGTCAGTATCTAGACAGATACCAATTACCAAAGTTAAATCAGTATCAGATAAACCATCTAAACAGTCCCATAACCCTTTAAGAAATAGAAGCAGTCATTCAAAGTCTCCTAACCAAAAAAAAAAAGCCCAGGATCAGATGGGTTCAGTGCAGAATTCTATCAGACCTTCAAAGAAGACCTAATACTAATATTCTTCAAACTATTCCACAAAATAGATACAGAAGGAACAATACTCAATTTATTCTATAAAGCCACAGTTACATTGATACCAAAACCTCAAAAAGACCCAAAAATAAAAGAAAACTTCAGACCAATTTCCCTTATGAATATAGATGCAAAAATACTCAATAAAATTCTTGCAAACCAAATCCAAGAACACATCAAAACGCTCATTCACCATGATCAAGTAGGCTTCATCCCAGGGATGCAGGGATGCTTCACTATCCAGAAATCCATCAATGTAATCCACTACATAAACAAACTCAAAGAAAAAAACCACTTGGTCATTTCATGAGATGCTGAAAAAGCATTTGACAAAATTCAACATCCCTTTGTGATAAAAGTCTTGGAAAGATCAGGAATTCAAGGAGCATACCTAAACATAGTAAAAGCAATATACACCAAACCAGTAGCCAATATCAAACTAAATAGAGAGAAACTTGAAGCAACCCCACTAAAATCAGGGACTAGACAAGGCTGCTCTCTCTCTCCCTATCTATTCAATATAGTGCTTGAAGTTCTAGCTAGAGCAATTAGACAACAAAAGGAGGTCAAACAAATTGGAAAGGAAGAAATCAAAATATCACTATTTGCAGATGATATGATGGTATACTTAAGTAACCCGAAAAACTCCACCAGATAGGTTCTACAGATGATAAACAACTTCAGCAATGTGTCTGGATATAAAATTAAGTCAAACAAATCAGTAGCCCTCCTATACTCAAAGGATAATCAGGCTGAGAAAGAAATTAGGGAAATGACACCCTTCACAATAGCCACAAACAATATAAAATATCTTGGTGTAACTCTAAACAAACAAGTGAAAGATCTGTATGACAAGAACTTCAAATCTCTGAAGAAAGAAATTGAAGAATCTCTCAGAAGATTGAAAGAAAGATCTCCCATACTCATGGATTGGCAGGATTAATATCTTGCTGATCATCTTGCTGAAAGCAATCTACAGACTGAATGCAATCCCCATCAGAATTCGGACTCAGTTCTTCATAGACTTAGAAAAAGCAATGTTCAAATTCATATGGAATAACAAAACACCCAGGATAGCAAAAACTATTCTCAGCAATAAAAGGTCTTCTGGGGGAATCAGCCTCCCTGACCTCAAGTTGTACTACAGAGCAGTAGTGATAAAAACTGCATTGTATTGGTACAGTGACGGGCAGGTAGATCAGTAGACTAGAATTGAAGACCCAGAAATGAACCCACATACCTACAGTCACTTGATCTTTCACAAAAGAGCTAAAACTATCCAGTGGAAAAAAGACACCATTTTCAACAAATAGTGCTGGTTCACCAGCAGTCAACATGTAAAGAATGCAAATTGATCCATTCCTATCTCCCTGTACAAAGCTAAAGTCCAAGTGGATCAAGGACCTTCACATAAAACCAGATACACTGAATCTAATAGAAGAGAAAGTGGGAAAAAGTCTCCAACATATGGGAACAAGGGAAAAGTTCCTGAACAGCTTAAGCTCTAAGATCAAGAATTGACAAATGAGACCTTATAAAATTGCAAAGCTTCTGTAAGGCAAAGGACAATGTAAATAGGACAAAATGGCAACCAACAGATTGGGAAAAGATCTTTACCAGTCCTACATCCAATAGAGGGCTAATAATCAATATATACAAAGAACTGAAGAAGTTAGACTCCAGAGAACCAAATAACCCTATCAAAAAATGGAGAACAGAGCTAAACAGAATTCTCTACTGAGGAAACTCAAAGGGCTGAGAAGCACTTAAAGAAATGTTCAACATTCTTAGTCATCACAGAAATGCAAATCAAAACGAGATTCTGCCTCACACCAGTCAGAATGTCTAAGATCAAAAACTCAGGTGACAGCAGATGCTGGCAAGGATGTGGATAAAGAGGAACCCTCCTCCATTGCTGGTGGGAATGCAAGCTGATACAACCTCTCTGGAAATCACTTTGACAGACCCTCAGGAAATTGGACATAATACTTCCTGAGGACCTAGCAATACCATTCCTGGGCATATACCTAGAAAATGCTCCAACATGTTATAAGGACACATGCTTCACTATGTTCATAGTAGCCATATTTATAATAGCCAGAAGCTGGAAATAACACAGATGTCCCTCAACAGAAGAATGGATACAGAAAATGTGGTACATTTACACAATGGAATACTACTTAGCTATTAAAAACAAGGACTTTATGAAATTCGCAGGCAAATGGATGGAACTTGAAAATATCATCCTGAGTGAGGTAACTCAGTCACCAAAAAAAAAACAAAACAAAACAAACACAGTATGTACTCACTGATAAGTGGATATGAGGCCAAAAGTTTGAAATACCCAAGATTCAATTCACAGCAACTATTGGAGTGAGCGTGGGGTCCCAGATGGAGGAGTTGGAGAAGCAACTGAAAGGGCTGAAGGGGTTTGCAGCCCCATGGAGGGAGCAACAGTGTCCACTGGCCAGACCCCTCTGGAGTTCCCAGAGACTGGACCACCAACCAAAGAATACACATGGAGGGACCCATGGTGCTGGCCATATATGTGGCAGAGGAGGGTCTTGTTAGCCATTACGGGGAGGAGAGGCCCTTGGGCCTGAGGGTGTTAAATTCCCTAATATAGGAGAATGCCAAGGAGGGAAGATGAGATTGGGTGAGTGGGTCGGTGGGGGAATACCCCCATAGAGGCTGGGGGATGGAATAGGGATGTTCCAAAGGGGATATCTGGAAAGGGGGAAACATTTGAAACGTAAATAAAGTATGAAAATTTTTTTTTAATTAAAAATTAAAAAAGAAGAAGAAGAAGAAGTTATGGAAGGACACTTTCATCAAAGGAAAAATCCACCAGGATGACATCTCAATTCTGAACATCTGTGCCCCAGATGCAAGAACACTCACATTTGTAAAAGAAACATTAATAAAGCTTAAATGATACACCCAAACCCGAAAAAAAAAAGAAATGTAAATAAAGTATCAAAAATAAAATAAGAAACAAACAAACAAAAAAAAAACCCCAACTCCACCATTTTAGGCCAAATTTAAAGCAAGCTTTATTAAATATTAAATATTATCATTTATTAAAATTAAATACTAACTTTGGTCAGGACCATTCCCCAGAAGTCCCTTTAACTCTCCTATCTGGCCAGTACAGAAGACAGATGGATCATGGAAAATGACAGTTGACTATCAAAAACTAAATCAGGTAGTAACTCCAATTGCAGCTGTACCAGATGTAGTTTCGTTACTTGAGCAAATTAACACATGTCCTGATACCTGCTATGCAGCTGTTGATCTAGAAAATGCCTTCTTCTCAGTACATGTCCATAAGGACCACCAGAAGCAATTTGCTTTTAGTTGGCAAGGCCAGCAGTATACCTTAACAGTTTTGCCTCAAGGATATATTAACTCTCCTGCCCTGTGTACTAACTTAGTTAGAAGGGATGTTGATCGTTTGTCTCTTCCACAAAATATCACATTGCTGCACTATATTGGTGACATCATGCTGATTGGACCAAGTGAGCAGGAAGTAGCAACCACTTCGGACTCATTGGTAACTCATATGTGTATCAGAGGATGGGAAATAAATCCAACCAAAGTTTAAGGACCATCCACTTCAGTGAAATTCTTAGACATCCAATGGTGTGGGGCATGTAGAGATTTTCCTTCTAAGGTGAAAGATAAATTATTGTACCTGGCCCCTCCCAGCACCAAGAAAGAAGCACAGCATTTAGTGGTTCTATTTGGATTCTGGAGACAGCGTATTCCTCACTTGGGTGTGTTACTCAGGCCCATTTACCAAGTGACTCAGAAAGCGGCTAGCTTTGTGTGGAGTCTGGAACAGGAGAAGGCTCTTCAACAGGTCCAAGCTGCTGTGCAGGCTGCTCTACCACTTGGACCACTTGGATCCAGCAGACCTAATGGTACTTGAGTTGTCTGTGGCAGATAGAGATGCTGTTTGGAGCCTCCGGAAGGCTCCTGTTGGTGAATCACAGAAGAGACATTTGTGATTTTGGAGCAAATCTCTACCATCATCTGCAGTCAACTATTCTCCCTTTGAAAAACAGCTCTTGGCCTGCTATTGGGCCTTAGTGGAAACTGAACATTTGACAATAGGACACCAAGTTATCATGTCACCTGAACTGCCCATCATGGGCTGGGTGTTATCAGATCCTCCAAGTCATAAAGTAGGACATGCACAGCAGCAGTCTATTATCAAATGGAAGTGGTACATCTGTGATCAAGCCCGAGAAGGTTCTGAATGCACAAGCAAGTTACATGAAGAAGTTGCTCAAATCCCTTTGGTTTCTACTCCTGTAACAATGCCTTCTGCTGCCAAGTATGTGTCTATAGCCCCGTGGGGTGTTCTCTATAATCGGCTGACTGAAGAAAAGAAAACTAGGACCTGGTTTACTGATGGCTCTGCACGTTATGCAGGCACCACCCAGAAGTGGACAGCTGCAGCATTACAACCCCTTTCTGGGACAACCCTGAAAGATACAGGCAAAGGAAAATCTTCACAGTGGGCAGAATTTCAGGCAGTACACATGGTATTGCAGTTTGTTTGGAAGAAGAAATGGCCAGATGTATGATTGTTCACTGACTCATGGGCTGTAGCCAATGGATTGGCTGGATGGTCAGGGACTTGGAAAGATCACAATTAGAAAATTGATGAGAAAGACATCTGGGGGAGAAGTATGTGGATAGATCTCTCCAAATGGGCAAAGGATGTGAAGATATTTGTGTCGCATGTAAATGCTCACCAAAAGGTGACTGCAGCCGAGGAGAAGTTCAGTAATCAAGTGGATAAGATGACCCATTCTGTGAACAGTCAGCCTCTTTCCTCAGCCATCCCTGTCATTGTTTAGTGGGCACATGAACAAAGTGGCCCTGGTGGCCACATGGCCATGGAGCCAAGCACATGGAGATTATGCTTGGGGTCAACAACATGGGCTTCCACTCACCCAGGCTGACCTGGCTACAGCTGCTGCTGAATGCCACATCTGCCAACATCAGAGACCAACACTGAGCCCCAGATATGGCACCATTCCTCGAGGTGATCAGCCAGCAACCTGATGGCAGGTTGACTACATTGGACCACTTCCTCCATGGAAAGGACAACATTTTGTTCTTACTGGGGTAGATACTTATTCTGGTTATGGATTTGCCTTTCCTGCATATAATGCTTCTGCCAAAACCACCATCCGTGGACTTACAGAATGCCTTATTCATCATCTTGGTATTCCACACAATATTGCTTCTGACCAAGGAATTCATTTCACAGCCAGAGAAGTGCTACAGTGTGCCCATGATCATGGAATTCACTGGTCTTACCATGTTCCCCATCATCCTGAAGCAGCTGGTCTGATAGAAAGATAGAATGGCCTTTTGAAGACACAGTTACAGTACAAATTAGGTGGCAGCAGCATGGAGAGCTGGGGCAGAGTTCTTCAGGAGGCAGTATATGCTTTGAATCAGCATCCAATATATGGTACAGTTTCTTCCATAGCCAGGATCCATGGGTCCAGGAATCAAGGTGTGGAAAGGGGAATGGTTCCACTCACTATCACTCCTTGAGACCCTCTAGGAAAATTTTTGCTTCCTGTCCCCACAACTCTAGGTTCTGCTGGCCTAGAAGTTTTGGTTCCAGAGGGGGGAGTGCTCCTACCAGGAGCTACACTGAACTGGAAGGTCAGACTTCCCCCTGGTCATTTTGGGCTTCTAATGCCCTTAAACCAACAGGCTAAGAAAGGAATAACAGTGTTAGGAGGGGTGATAGATTCAGATTACCATGGGGAAATTAGATTACCTCTCCACAATGGAGGTAAGAAGTATTATGTCTGGAGTGCAGGAGATCCCTTAGGGCATCTCTTAGTACTACCATGTCCTGTTATTAAAGTCAATGGGAAACTACAACAGCCTAATTCAAGCAGGATGACAAAGGATGCAGACCCATCAGGAATGAAGGTATAGGTCACTCCTCCAGGAAAAGAGCCAAGACCTGCTGAGGTGCTTGCAGAGGGTGGAGGAAATACAGAATGGATAGTAGAGGAAGGTAGTTATAAATACCAGCTAAGACCACATAACCAACTGCATAAATGAGGATTATAAAGTAATATGAATGCTTCTGTTGTATTTTGTTAAGAACATATTTGTCTTCCAATTTCTTTAACATCAGTTGGTATTTAAGTTGAGTTACTAAAGAAAAGTTCCCAAGGAACATTGCCCCATTGGAAGTTTATAAATGTGTTTGCGACTGTGCGAGGAATAGTTATATCATGTTAAGCATATTTATGACCTTGTTATTGTTTCATGTGGATATGAGATATTATTTGTGTCAAGTTGACAAGGGATGGATTGTAATGGTTATTTCTGATTGCCAACTTGACTACATCTGGAGTGAATTAGAAGGCTCACCTGTGATCTAGATCATGAGTCTGGAAAACACAAGTGTCAGGTGTGGTGGTACGCACACCTCTAATCTGGGCCACACCTGCTGCTGGAGATCAGGACATTGGAAGGAGGAAGATTCAATCATCTTCACCTATGAGCCTTGTGGGACTAAGTGACTGCTAGATCCTCAGGTTTTCATTCACAGCTACTGCTGACCACTGTTTGACTACAGACTGTAAGTCATTAACAAATTCCCTTACTATATAGAGACTACCTATAAGTTCTGTGACTCTGGAGAACCCTGACTGATACAGTATACAACAAAGACCACCAGACAAAGATCATTCACAGGGTTATCAGGAATTTGAATGGCAACCCATGATGTGTTAGAACTGAGAAAATGTAAGGAAAGTGTCACTAATTTTGGAATGCATTCACCATTTGTAAAACAAATCCTGACTTCTTTGGGCTATTAAAAATAGAATAATTGCCCAAGACTGGAAGGATATGGCAAAAGCAATACTAGAACCTACGACACATTTACAATGGTTCTCATGGTGGAGAGAAGAGGTGAGGGAGATAGCATGTCAAAATAGAGCCAGGGGTAGAGAGATTTCCAAATATCAGCTGCTTGGTGAAGGTTGCTTTGCTTCGATAGAAGTACAGACATCAACCCACCCACAAAACTTTCAACTCAAACTTTATCCTGTCTATAAGAAACTTTCAACTTTCAACTTTATCCTGTCTAAAAGAAATACAGGCACAGGTGTTGAGCAGAGACTGAGGAAATGGCCAACCAAGAACCAGCCCAACTTGAGACCTATCCCATGAGCAATCCCTCACACTGTTAGTGATACTGTTATGCTTGCAGAAACAGGAATCTAGCATGGCTGTCCTCTGAGAGGCTCCACCCACCAACTGACTCACACAAATGCAGATACTCACAGCCAAACAGTGATGGATCTTGGGGACTATTATAAACACAAAGGAGGGGGTATTGCAGCCTCTATGGAAATCGGACCTCCACAGGAAAACCTACAGTCAACTAACCTGGATCCTTGGGGCTCTCAGATTCTGAACCACCAACCAAAGAACATACATGGGCAGGACTTAGGCCTCACTGTTCATATGTAGCAGATGTGCAGCCTTGTCTTCATGTGGGTACCAAACAACTGGAGTGGGGGCTGTCCCAAAAGCTGTTGCTTGTCTGTGGATATGTTCTTCTATCTGGGCAGCCTTGTCTGGCCTCAATGGGAGAAGAAGCACCTAGTCTCGAAGAGACTTCAGGATGGGGAGCGAATTCCAGGAGGCCACCACCCATACAGAGAAGGTAAGGGGGTGATTGAGGAAGGATTGTGGTGACTGGGAAGGGGGCAGTGAGAAGGATGTAAAATGAATAAGTAAAAAATAAAATGTTTAAGAAATAAATAAAATATGTATGTCATTTATAAATATTTAATTCATACCCAAATATTAAAACAAGTATAAAACTCTTTTAAATAATTGAGTCCAGACAGTATAGTGTGTCACTGTCTGCACGGCCACTTGACTGTTGTGTGTTATGGTAATGTATATCGTGAACCTTAACATTTTTTTAGTTATGCCACATTC
This sequence comes from Rhynchomys soricoides, assembly GCA_019843965.1. Taxonomy (NCBI): domain Eukaryota; kingdom Metazoa; phylum Chordata; class Mammalia; order Rodentia; family Muridae; genus Rhynchomys; species Rhynchomys soricoides. Next base: position 25,067,638 of record JADRCH010000007.1, on the reverse strand, counting down.
TTCAGTTCTTTACACATCATTACTTTTGGCATTTGCATAACACTCTTCTTTAATTAAAATATAATTACATCATTTCTCCTCTCCCCTTTCCTCCTCAGAACACCCATGTCCCTTCCCCAATTCCTCTCAAATTCATCAAATTCATGGCATTTTTTGTTTGTTTGTTTTTCTTTTTCTTTTTAACTGGATGATTATTTATTCATTTATAATCTACTTAACAATTAAACTAGTTACATGTTTAAACATTTCTTTGAAAAGTAACTTTTTTAGAACAATGGTTAGCCCTCTATCGGGTCGTAGGATTGGTAAAGATCTTTTCCCAATCTGTAGGTTGCCATTTTGTCCTATTTATGGTGTCCTTTGCTTTACAGAAGCTTTGTAATTTTATGAGGTCCCATTTGTCAATTCCTGATCTTAGAGCACAAGCCATTGGTGTTCAGGAACTTTTCCCCTGTGCCCATGTGTTCGAGACTTTTCCCCACTTTCTCTTCTTTTAGATTCACTGTATCTGGTTTTATGTGGAGTTACTTAATCCACTCAGACTTGAGCTTTGTACAGGGAGATAGGAATGGATCAATTTACATTCTTCTACATGTTGACCTCCAGTTGAGACTGAACCATTTGTTGAAAATGCTGTCTTTTTTCCACTGGATGGTTTCACCTCCTTTGACAAAGATCAAGTGACTGTAAGTGTGTGGGTTCATTTCTGGGTTTTCAATTTTATTCCATTGATCTACCTGCCTGTCACTGTACCAATACAATGCAGTTTTTATCACTACTCCTCTGTAATACAGCTTGAGGTCAGGGAGGCTGATTCCCCCAGAAGTGCATTTATTGTTGAGAATAGTTTTTGCTATCCTGGGTTTTTTGTTATTCCAAATGAATTTGAGAATTGCTCTTTCTAAGTCTATGAAGAATTGAGTTGTAATTTTGATGGGGATTGCATTGAATCTGTAGATAGCTTTATGCAGGATGTCCATTTTAACTGTATTAATCCTGCCAATCCATGAGCAGGGGAGATCTTTCTATCTTCTGAGGTCTTCTTTGATTTCTTTCTTCAGAGACTTGAAGTTCTTGTCATACAGATCATTCACTTGTTTGGTAAGAGTCACACCAAGATACTATACATTGTTTGTGACAATTGTGAGGCGTGTCATTTCCCATAATTTCTTTCTCAGCCTGTTTATCCTTTGAGTATAGGAAGGCTACTGATTTGCTTGAGTTAATTTTGTATCCAGCCACTTTGCTGAAGGTGTTTATCAGCTGTAGCAGATCTCTGGTGGAGTTTTTCAGGTCAGTTAAGTATACCGTCATATCATCTGCAAAAAGTGATATTTTGATTTCTTCCTTTCCAATTTGTATCCCTTTGACCTCCTTTTGTTGTCTAATTGCTTTAGCTAGAACTTCAAGTACTTGAATAGATAGGGATAGAGAGGGCAGCCTTGCCTAGTCCCTGGTTTTAGTGGGATTGCTTTGAGTTACTCTCCACTTACTCTGATGTTGCCCACTGGTTTGCTGTATATTGCTTTTACTATGTTTAGGTATGCTCCTTGAATTCCTGATCTTTCCAAGACTTTTATTATGAAGGGATTTTGAATTTTGTCAAATGCTTTTTCGGCATCTAACGAAATGACCATGTGGATTTTTTTTCTTTGAGTTTGTTTATGTAGTAGATTACATTGATGGATTTCTGGATAGTGAAGCATCCCTGCATCCCTGGGATGAAGCCTACTTAATCATAGTAATGATCGTATTTATGTGTTCTTTGATTCAGATTTCGAGAATTTTATTGAATATTTTTGCATCTATATTCATAAGAGAAATTGGTCTGAAGTTTTCGTTTATTGTTGGTTTTTTGTGAGGTTTTGGTATCAGTGTAACTGTGGCATCAGAATGAATTGGGTAGTGCTCCTTCTGTTTCTATATTGTGGAATAGTTTAAGAGTATTGGTATTAGGTCTTCTTTGAAGGTCCGATAGAATTCTGCACTAAATCCCTCTGGTCTTGGGCTTTTTTTGGTTAGGAGACTTTTAATGACTGTTTATATTTCTTTAGGGATTATGGGACTGTTTAGATGGTTTATCTGATCCTGACTTAACTTTGGCATTTGGCATCTGTCTAGAAACTTGTCCATTTCATCCAGATTTTCCAATTTTGTTGCATATAGGCTTTTGTAGTAGGATCTGATGATTTTTTTAATTTCCTCAGAATCTGTTATTATATCTCTCTTTTCCTTGCTAATTTTGTTAATTTGGATACTGTCTCTGTGCCCTCTGGTTAGTCTAGCTAAGGTTTTATCTATCCTGTTGATTTTCTCAATCAACCAGCTCCTGATTTTGTTGATTCTTTGTATAGTTCTTTTAGTTTCTACTTGGTTAATTTCAGCCCTTAATTTGATTATTTCCTACCTTCTACTCCTCTTTGGCGTATTAGCTTCTTTCTGTTCTCTCCAGTTTCTTTTTGGTGGCATTCAGAGCTATGAGATTTCCTTTTAACCATGCATTCATTATGTCCCAGAGGTTTGGGTATGTTGTACCTTCATTTTTATTAAATTCTAGGAAGTCTTTAATTTCTTTCTTTATTTCTATCTTGACAAAGTTATCATGGAGTCAAGTGTTGTTCAGCTTCCATGTGTATGTGGGCTGTCTGTTGTTGTCGTTGCCATTGAAGACCAGTCTTATTCCGTAGTGATCTGATAGGAGGCATGGGATTATTTCAATCTTCTTATATCTGTTGAGGTTTGTTTTGTGACCAATTATATGATCAATTTTGGAGAAGGTACCATGAGGTGCTGAGAAGAAGGTATATTCTTTTGATTTAGGATGAAATGTTCTATAGATATCTGTTAAATCCATTTGGCTCATAACATCTGTTAGTTTCACTGTGTCTCTGTTTAGTTTGTGTTTCCAAGATCTGTGCATTGATGATAGTGGGGTGTTGAAGTTTTCCACTATTATTGTGTGAGGTGCAATGTGTGCTTTGAGATTTAGTAAAGTTTCTTTAATGAATTTGATGGCCCATGCATTTGGGGCATACATGTTCAGAATTGAGTAGAATCAGAATTCAGTTCTTGGTAGATTTTTCCTTTGATGCGTATGAAGTATCCTTCCTTATCTTTTTTGATGCCTTTTGGTTGAATGTCAATTTTATCCGATATTAGAACAGCTACTCCAGCCTGTTTCTTGGGGCCATTTGCCTGGAAGATTGTTTTCCAGCCCTTTACTCTGAGTTAGTGTTTGTGTTTAACACAGAGATGCATTTCCTGGATGCAGCAAAATGCTGGGTCCTGTTTATGGATCCAGTCTGTCAGTCTATGTCTTTTTATTGGGGAATTGAGACCATTGATGTTAGGAGATATTAAGAAATAGTAATTGTTGCTTCCTGTTATTTTCAATGTTGTTTTTATGTTTGTGCTGCTTTCTTCTTTTGAGTTTGTTGAAAGATTACTTTCTTGCTTTATCTTGGATGTAGTTTCCTTTCTTGAATTGACCTTTTCCATCCATTATTCTTTGTAGGGCTGGGTTTGTGGAAACATACTGTGCAAATTTGGATTTGTCATAGAATATTTTGGTTTCACCATCTACAATAATTGAGAGTTTTGCTGGGTATAGCAGTCTGGGCTGGCATTTTTATTCTCTTAGAGTCTGTATGAAATCTGCCCAGGATCCTCTAGCTTTCATAGTCTCTGGTGAGACATCTGGTGTAATTCTAATAGGTCTGCCTTTGTATGTTCCTTGCCCTTTTGCCCTTACTGCTTTTAATATTCTTTCCTTTATTTGTGTATTTAGTGTTTTGACTATAATGTGATGAGATGAATTTCTTTTCTGGTCCAATCTATTTGGAGTTCTGTAGGCTTCTTGTATATTTATGTTCATCTCTTTCTTTAGGTTAGCGAAATTTTCTTCTATAATTTTGTTGAAAATATTTACTGATCCTTTAATTTGGGAATCTTCACTCTCTTCTATACCTATTATCCTCAGGTTCTGTCTTCTCATTGTATCCTGAATATCCTGGATGTTTTGGGTTAGGAAGTTTTTGCTTTTTGTGTTTTCTTTGACTGTTCTATCAATGTTTTCTATGGTATCTTCTGCACCTGAGATTCTCTCCTCCATCTCTTGTATTCTGTTGGTGATGCTTGCATCTATGACTCCTGATTTCTTTCCTATGTTCTCTAACTCCAGGGTTGTCTCCCTTTGTGATTTCTTTATTGTTTCTATTTCTGTTTTTAATTCCTGAATGGTTTTGTTCATTTATTTGATTGTGTTTTCCTGTAATCGTTCAAGGGATTTTTGTGTGTCCTCTTTAAGGGCTTCCAAGTTGTTTACCTGTGTTCTCTTGTATTTCTTTAAGGGAGTTATTTATTTCCTTCTTAAAATCTTCTATCATCCTCTTGATAAGTGATTTTATGTCTGAGTCTTCCTTTTCTGGTGTGTTGGGGTATCCAGAGCTGGCTGTGGTGGGAGAGCTGGGTTCTGATGGAGCCAAGTAGTCTTAGTTTCTGTTCCTTGTGTTCTTGCCCTTGCCTTTTGCCATCTGGTTATCTCTGGTGTTAGCTGGTCTTACTCTCTCTGACTGTGGCTTGTCTTTCCTGCAAGCCTAGGTGTCAATACTTTTTGAAAACCAGTTCTCTCTAAACAGAATTTGGGGTTGGAGAGCTGTGGTGCAGGGTCAGCTATGGGCTGCAGACAGAAACAAAAAGGATCTAAACCCCAGCTGTCCCTTGTTTCCTGTGTCCTGATGGCTCTGCAAGGGTCCCTCTTGGTCCAGTGAATTTGAAAAGAAGTGATGGTCTTGCCTGTGCTTGAAGGTCAGCACTGCTGGCATACCAGCTCTCTCCTGGCACTATTTGAGTATGGAACCCTGTGTCAAAGGGTCCTCTCTCCAGCCACCAAAAGAAACCAGAAGCCCGCTCTTCAGTCTCTGTGTCCTTAGTATTCCAGGTGGGTCCCTCTGAGCATACAGGCTTGCTGACACTCCTGGGATCCTATCTTTCTCCCAGCACTATTTGGCCATGGAGCCCTGGTGGCCCAGGCAGAGGTCTCCCTCCACAAATAGAAAACAGAACTGGTGGAGTTGTTTTTTCTGGAGAATTGCAGGATTAACAATGGGAGGCTGTGTAGGCACAAAATACAAATGCTTCTGGGAGAGAGCACATCACAGCCAGTACATAGAAACATGAGTCTATAAATAAACAGACAAACATCAATCCAGAAATGGATGATACCTTAAATGATGGTATAAGTAAAACTTTGAGCAGAAGTAAAACAAATGAAAGGCATGCCGTTGTCCCTAAAGTGCATTTCTTTATTCCTAGCAGCTTCCACTGCTTTCTGGTGCCTTTGAATACAAATAACATTTGAGTTTGTTTTTTGAGACAGTCTTACTATGCAACCCTGGCTGGCTTGGAACTCTCTATGTAGACCAGGTCAGCCTGGAACTCACAGAGGTACCCTGTTCTCTGACTACCGGATGCTGGGATTAAAGGCCTGCACCACTACCACCCCAGATTGTCTTATGGTGGTGATGGTTGTGTCTATTTTTCACTGCCCATCGTTTCTAGGAAGAAGTGATTGCAGCTCCAGCTGCTGGCATGAAGGTTAAAGCCTGTTCAGGCAGTTGAATCTCTGAGGAAGGCAGGGTACAGAGGTTAGGAGGGCCAATGCTATCCCTTCAGGCCTTTGGTTTACTCAGGCCTGTGTTGCAAACCCATTTCTTTCCCTCAATGAGGGCACCATCTGGTGGGAGAAACTGGCAAAGAAAGCAGCAAGTGAGGTGCCATTGGTGAAATGCAAATCAAAAGTTACTAAAATATACTAGCCACATTTTGAGAACTCAAAAGCCACAAGTTGCTAGTAGTTACAATACCAGAAAGTACAGTCATAGAATCATTTGTTACTGAAAAGCATTTCCTGGGAAGCACTTCAGTTCCAAAGACTTCACAGGTAGCTTTTTGATGGCTCCGATGCCTCAGAATACATGAGCTGGAGAGATCACTCCACAGTTTTGAACACTCTTGCAGAGGTTCAGAGTTTAGTTCCCAACATCCATTCATATGGCAGTTCCATTATAACTCCAGTTCCACAGGATCTGATGTCCTCTTCTTGCCAGTGGTGATTTCAATAAGAGTGGCTCACATGTTTGAATGCTTAGTTCCCAGTTGGTGGAAGGTTCAGCTCAGAATGCAAAAAAAAAAAAAAAAAAAAAAAAAAAAAAACCAAGGTACTTTCAACTGTGTCTTATGTAACATCCGAGTGCCAGTAAAAGAAGATGTCAGAACAGCATCTGTCCATCCATCTTAAGTCCTCACTGAACCATGACGTACAACTTATGAAGGCTGGCCCTGAAGAGAAAGTAGAGAGACGTACTTAGTTGAGCACAAGGGTCTCAAAGGAAGATATTCTTTCCTATGTGAGAGAAAGATGCACGGCCATGAAAAGACTGTGATGAACCTCCTGCCTCATGTTCTTTCCCCCAGGTGATGCTGGGAAGGGGAGAATAAAAGACTATGTAAATGATGGGATTGTTGTGGTGGTTGTTGTTGGTTTGGTTTGGTTTTTTGTTTTTATAGAATCAAACCACATTTTTTTAAGATCAAGAGAAGGAGACAGGATCCTGAAAAATATATGATACATGGAAGAGTTTTCTAACAGTGGGATAAATGCTGAATGAATAAGGAGAAGGGTGGAGGAGGAACCGGAGGCAGGATCTCAGAGTAGGACAGGAAGGTGCAGGGGACAAGGGAGAAGAAAGAAAACAAGGAGGGGAAAGACAGGAAGTCACAGAAAGGAGATGCCCCGTGGAAGTGTCTCATAGGGTTAGCATGAGGAAAGGGAGGCATTTGCTTGCTGTGGTTGTTATCTCTATCAGCTTGATACAACACAGAATCACATGGAAGGAGAGCCTTAATAAGGGCTTGCCTATATTTGGCCTATGAGACTGGCCTGTGAGAAACTGTTTTATTTTTTTTTATTATTGAAACAAGGTCTCATTGTATAGCTCGGGCTGTCCTGGAACTCACTAGGCAGACCAGACTAACCTAAAACTCACAAAGATCCACCTGCCCCTGCCTTCAGAATGCAAGGATTAAAGGTGTGCACCACTATGCCTGGCTGGGGAGTTGTTTTAATTAAGTAAGTTGATATGAGAAGACTCAGCCCATTTTACATGGCACACTTTTCCAGTTGAGGGAGAGGGATCCTGAACTGTATTAAGAGTGGAAAATTAAACTAAGCACAAACAAACAAGCAAGCAAGCGAGGATGCATGCATTTATTCCCCTCTGCTCTTGCTGAGGCCAGCTGCCTCAAGCTCCTACTGCAGCAACTGCCCTGCAGGGATGGATTGTGACTTGGAACTGTAAGCTAAAGACTTTCTCTCCAAGAGTTACTTTTTGTCAGGATGTTTCATCACAGCAGCAGACACAAAGCTGAGCACTAGAGTGAAAAATGTCAAAGGGCCCTTGGGAAAAAAAACATTAGCCAAAACAAGTATTTTACTGCAAAATCTTAAAAATCAAAGTCAATGTCAAAAAATAACCCAAATATTAAGTACAGACTGTTACAAGCAGTGCAATGAGACCATGATTTTCTATTGTCCCACTGTTCTCAGACCCAGTCTACTGAGTCCCTTACATATGTGTTTATAAGAGATAACAGTAATATGCAGACTAGTCAAGGACAGACTTGGTATATAGTGATAGTTGAGGACCATTTACAACATGATAATAAATGTTGGTATTTATGCTTTCTTAATTAATATTTCTATTTCTAATTTCCATTGGTAAAACCAAGACAACTTATAGAAAAAAAGAGAGTTTGTTTGGGCTTGCTTACAGAGAATTAGCAATTATGCCATCACAGAGATAAGCAAGGCAGCAGTCATGGTGCTGGAGCAGTAGCTGAGAGCTCAAATTTTGATGCACAGCACAAAGCAGAAGGAGAGGGAAATTGAGAATGGTGTGGTTTTGAAATCTCAGAGCCCTGTGACATACCTCTTACAACAAGGCCATACCTCCTAATCCTTCCAAAACAATTGTACCAACTGGAGACCAAGTTTTAAATATCTGAGCCTGTGGCAGCCATTCTCATTCAACCTACCACATGTGTATAGGGACCAACACCTCTGTTTTTGACCAGGTTTCTATATGGTCCATCAGAGCACCGAGTAATTGGCATTGACATCCCATTCCCTTCCGTTAGCCCAGGTCACTCATTCTGTACCAGACACAATTGAGGGCCCTGGGAAGCTGGCCTGGTCTTGAAGAGGAAGAAGACTTCTAGAGTATGTTACTTACTGTTGTGCTAGAACCCCATAGCCAAGGCAACTTATAGAAGGGTTTATTTAGCTTATGGTCCCAGAGGGCTAAGAGTCTATCACAGAGGGAAATGTGACAACAAGCAGACATGGTGGCTGAAGCAGCAAGCAAAGAGCTCACATTTCAAACAGTAGGTAGAAAAGCAGAGAGAGAACTAGAAATGGAGTCTGGATTTTGAAACCACAAAACCACCTCCTCCAGTGACACACTTCTCCTAGCAAGGCCACACCTCCTAAGCCTCCCCTAAACAGCACCAATAACTGGGCCAAGTATTCAAATGTCTGAGACTTATTGAGTACATCTCATTCAAACCACCATACCAGACCTGTAAGAATCCTCTATTTTGAATAGGATTGAGCCACCAGCTGCAGAACCATGGAACCACTATGGTCATTGTCTGAGACTTCATGCATCTGTGGAGATATAACCAGTCAAGAGAGGGGTAAGCACTGAGAAGTGCAGGAAATGTTGAAGTCCAAGCAATGGTCTGAGACTTAGTGGTCTAAGACAGAAACCCATTCTTTTTTTCTTTTTTTTTTTTTATACTTTATTTACATTTCAAATGTTTCCCCCAGATCTCCCCTTTGGAACATCCCTATTCCCTCCCCCCTCCTCCTACCACTATGGGGGTATTCCCCCACCCACCCACCTACCCACCCATTCTCGGCTTCCCTCCTTGGCATTCTCCTCTACTGGGGCATCTAACACCTTCAGGCCCAAGGGCCTCTCCTCGCTCTGATGGCTAACAAGACCCTCCTCTGCCACATATGTGGCCAGCACCATGGGTCCCTCCATGTGTATTCATTGATTGGTGATCCAGTCTCCGGGAGCATCCGGAGGTCTGGCCAGTGGATACTGTTGCTCCCTCCATGGGACTGACAACTCCCTCAGCTCCTTCAGTCCCTTCTCCAACTCCTCCATCTGGGACCTCACGCTCAGCCCAATGGTTGCTGTGAAGTGACTCTTGGGTGTTCCAAACTTTTTGGCTATTAACTACTTATCAGTGAGTACATACTGTGTTCATTCTTTTGTGACTGCATTACCTCACTCAAGATGATATGACAGAAACCCATTCTAAACACTGGACCTCTAGGATCAGGGAGTAGGCCACAGGAAATTGCCTTGATGCTTAGTTCTTGTACATGATCACAGTTGGGGATGAGGCTCTTGTTGAGGTTTTGTCTTTTGTTGTTATTGTAATGTTAATTGCTGGGCCCCTAAGATCTATGTGCCTCTGCTCATAGCTTCTGGGAACCTGCCCTCAGCTAATTCTGATTAGTAAATGTTAACAGCCATTGGCTGAGAAGATGAAAGAGAGACAGGGTTTAGATTTCCTAGGCTAGAGACCACAAGGAAGAAGAGAAAGGCAGAGGCGCCATACCTTAGGACAGTATGCAGGAGAGGAGAGAGGAGTGTCCATAGAAAAATGTGCAGGAGGGAGAAGGAGAGCCACCATGTAAAAGGGCCAAGAAAACTCGGCCAAGAGGGCTGCTCAACTGGAGCAGCCAAGATGGAACATAAAAATTACTATGTAGTAACTCACAGTAATCATGGGAGGCAGATTCTAACAGCATGGAGGTTAGGCAGTTGCCCAGTTATTGTGCTGCTTAAGACATTAAAATATAAAGGCTGTGTGTATGTTTCATTCAAGAGAATAAACCATTTAGGCTGGTAGTAAACCTGTGTCAGGATTTATTAAAATAGTCATACTACAAAAGGCTCTCTGTAGGATAAGAAAACTAGGCTACAGGTAGAATGTAATCTTCTGGCTCCTTCTTGTTCTCTGGCTTCAACTGCCTCTGCTGCGTGAAGTGAATTGGACTGAACTCAACTGCACTGCATTGACTCAGTGCACTCACTGAACTGATCTGATTTCCCTGAACTTAGCTTTATCTGTGCTGCTCCTTAGTAGCCTCTTTCCCATCTGTTCTCATGGGAGTTGGGTGTACCTGAAAGACCCTGGCCTTGTAAAAAGAGAAGAAAAATACCCCTAGACTCAGGGTCTGGGATGGGATAAACTCACCCCCCCCCCAAGACAGTTCTGAGAAATGATTGTTTTGCCTTGGGCACCCTGTTCCAGTAATAGGCCCACCACAAAATGTCACAGTGACATCTATACTGAGAATTGTTTTGGAAAGTAATTATTTTGTCTTGACTCCTATCCTGTTGATCAACCACAGATGTCACAATGACCTTTATTTTGAGAACTTCTGTACTTTCCCATGACACATGTTCCCTCCTGCCTCCCCCTTTTGCTTTGTGGTTTTTCCTTTTAAATATCCCTAACTTCAGCTGCTCGGGGTCGATCTCCTCTGCCCCTGTGTGGGTTATGAGCTCTGCCCAGTGCACTGCTTTCCCGAATAAACCTCGTGTGCTTGCAGCAGGTTCGGTTTCTCGTGAGTCACTGGGGGGTCGCATCTTCCCGAGACTTGAGTGAGGGTCTCCCCAGTTCAGGGGTCTTCCATTGGGGGCTCATCTGGGATTTTGTGACCACTCTAGTCTCCAAGAACCCACTTGGAGGTGAGATTCTGTCTGTGTCTGTGTTCGTCTGTGTTGGGTAAAATTTGAATCTGTCTGAAAAGCTCTTTCGGTTTTGCGACTGCTCTTGGTCTTGTAAGAGTCTCTGAGTGGTGGTCGACAAACATGTCAGGAAGGACCACAGGCAGTGGCCCTGGAGAACGCTCCAGGAGGGGAGGAGTGCCGGGGACACCCGGAAGACTCCTATCTGGTGGGCTCTGGTCAAGCCCTTCTGTTTCCTGCATGCCTGGAGCCATCTGCCACACTTTCGTTTTTGTGGAGGACATGCCCGGGGCAGTTTGGATTGTGTCTTTTGTCTCTCTGCTTATTTGTGTTGTTTGTGTATCTGACTTTCCGACTGACGATGGGACAGACTATGGCAACTCCCCTGACTCTGACTGTAGACCACTGGACTGAAATCAAAGATAGGGCACACAATTTGTCAGTAGAAGTCAGGAAAGGACGGTGGCAGACTTTCTGTTCTTCAGAGTGGCCGACTTTCGATGTTGGCTGGCCCCCAGAGGGCACTCTTGACCTGCCTGTTATATCTGCAGTGAAAGCCATCGTCCTCCAAGAAGGACCAGAGGGCCATCCCGATCAGGCCCCCTATATCTTTGTCTGGGCGGATCTTGCACAGAACCCCCCTCCATGGCTTAAGCTGTGGGCACAGAAACAAAAGCCAGGCTCCCGAGTCCTGGCTCTCAGCGAGTCAGAACGCAAACCGAAAGCAAAAGTTTCAAAGCCTGAGGCTCAGCCCGAGAGCCAGCCTTCGGCTCCTCCTAAGATCTACCCCGAGATCGAGGAGCCACCCAAATGGCCTCCTCCTCCTCCTTACCTTCTCCCCCAGGTGCCAGATCCTGGTGTGGTTGGCAGCGTGGATGACGGACTGGTGGTGAGGACCCAAAGCCGGTGCACCCAGAGTCCTGTGCAGGGTCTCGGAAAACCAAACTCCACCACTGCGCTGCCGCTTCGTGTCTACGGGCCCCTGGTCGACCCACCTCAGCTCCAACCCCTCCAATACTGGCCATTCTCCTCAGCTGACCTTTATAATTGGAAGACTAACCACCCTTCTTTTTCAGAGAATCCCATCAGTTTAACAGGACTGGTGGAATCCCTAATGTTCTCCCATCAGCCCACTTGGGATGATTGTCAGCAACTCTTACAGGTTTTCTCTACTACAGAAGAAAAGGAGCAGATCCTCCTGGAAGCCCGTAAAAATTTCCCCTGAACCGCCCTAATTGGGATTTTAATATGGCTGAAGGTAGGGAGCGGCTGACAGTCTATCACTGGGCTCTTGTGGGGGGTCTCAAAGGGGCAACCAGGTGCCCCACCAATTTGGCTAAGGTAAGAGAGGTCCTTCAAGGCCCAACTGAGCCCCCGTCTGTGTTCTTAGAACGCCTGATGGAGGCCTACCCCCGATATACTCCTTTCGACCTTACTTCTGAGGGTCAGCAGGCGGCTGTGGCCGTGGCCTTCATAGGACAGTCAGCAATGGATATTAAGAGAAAGTTACAGTGTTTGGAAGGATTGCAGAACCTGTCCTTACAGGATCTAGTTAAGGAAGCCGAGAAAGTGTTTCATAAGAGGGAGACAGGAAGAAAGGAGAGAGAGAGAAAAGCGAGAAGCAGAAGAAAGGGAGAATCGGAGCGATCGTAGGCAGGAGAGGAATTTGACCAGGATTTTGGCCGCAGTAGTAGGAGATAAGGACAAGACAGGATTCAGACAGACAGGGAACCTGGGCAACCGGAGGTCATGGATGGGGGGAGATGAATGGAGACCCCCTCTGGGGAAGGACCAATGTGCCTACTGCAAGGAAATAGGACATTGGGCAAGAGAGTGCCCAAAGAAACGGGCCCCCAAGGTCCTGGCCTTAGAGGATGATGATTAGAGGGAATGGGGCTTGGACCCCTTCCCTGAGCCTAGGGTAACCTTGACTGTGAAGGGGACCCCCATGGACTTTCTGGTAGACACCAGAGCTGAGTTTTCCATCTTAAAGCAACCAATGGGCAAGCTGAGAAACAAAAAGACTGTTGTCATTGGGGCCATGGGGCAAAAACAGTATCATTGGACCACTTCACGCCAGGTAGACTTGGGGGGAGGACAGGTGATTCACTCCTTCCTAGTCATCCCTGAGTGCCCTATGCCCCTACTAGGAAGGGACCTGCTGACCAAATTAAAGGCTCAGATTAAATTTTCCTTGGAGGGACCCGAGGTGACCTGGCAAACCCCTACCTCCGTGGTCTTAGCGTTAAAATTAGATGAAGAGTACTGGCTCCATGAATCCCCGCAGACAGCCACGACATCCAATCTAAAGGAATGGTTGACCAAATATCCCCAAGCATGAGCAGAGACCAGAGGTATGGGGATGGCCGTTTGGGTCCCTCCCGTGGTAGTGGGGCTAAAAACCGATGCCACCCCAATTGGGGTCCACCAATACCCCATGAGCAAAGAAACACGGGAAGGAATTAGGCCCCATATCCAGAGGTTCTTACTTCAGGGCCTCCTGATCCCTTGTCATCACCCTGGAACACACCACTGTTACCAGGCAAGAAGCCCGGTACCAATGATTACCGGCTGGTTCAAGACTTAAAGGAAGTCAACAAAAGGGTGCAGGACATACACCCCATGGTGCCCAATCCCTACAATCTCCTCAGCTCCCTCCCTCCTGATCGGAAGTGGTACACTGTGTTGGATTTGAAAGATGCCTTTTTTTCTGCCTTCAGTTACACCCCTCTAGCCAGCCCATCTTCACCTTTGAATGGAGAGACCCAGAATCAGGGCAGGTGGGGCAGCTGACCTGGACCAGACTGCCTCAAGGGTTCAAAAATTCACCCACTCTTTTCGATGAGGCTCTCCACCGGGATTTGGTCTCATTCAGGTCTACAAACCCAATGGTCACCCTGCTCCAGTATATTGATGATCTGCTCCTAGCAGCCCCCACTGAATCTGATTGCCGACAAGGAACTGAGAAACTCCTGGCTGAATTGGGTGAGTTGGGGTACCAGGCATCAGCGAAGAAGGCTCAGCTGTGTCAGACAGAGGTCACCTATCTGGGGTATGTTCTCAAGGATGGGAAACGGTGGCTCACAGAAGCCAGGAAAAAGACTGTGACCTAGATCCCCACCCCAACAACCCCCGGCAAGTCAGGGAATTTCTGGGAACTGCGGGCTTTTGTAGACTATGGATACCAGGGTTTGCAACCCTAGATGCCCCACTGTACCCCCCACTAGAGAAGGGGGAGGGTTCATGTGGATTCCAGAACATCAGAAGGCCTTTGAAGAAATTAAAAAGGCCCTTTTAACTGCACCTGTCCTAGCCCTACCTGACTTAACCAAACCCTTCACTCTATATGTAGATGAGAGGTCTGGGGTTGCCAGAGGAGTACTGACTCAGACACTGGGACCTTGGAAAAGACCCGTAGCTTATCTGTCAAAAAAACTGGACCCAGTCGCTAGCGGGTGGCCTTCCTGCCTTAAAGCCATTGCTGCGGTGGCTCTGCTCCTCAAGGATGCTGATAAGCTCACTCTGGGGCAACAAACCACTGTGGTAGTGCCCCATGATCTCAAAAGCATCGTTAGACAACCCCCCAATCAATGGATGACCAATGCCTGGATGACACACTACCAGAGCCTTCTACTGACTGGACAAGTGACCTTTGCTCCCCCTGCTGTCCTCAACCCTGCCACCTTGCTACCAGAAGCTGATGAATCCTTGCCTACTCATCACTATATTGACATCCTGGCCGAAGAAACTGGTACCCGAAGTGACCTTAAGGATCAGCCCTGGCCTGGAAGCCCCAACTGGTATACCGATGGTAGCAGCTTCATGGTTGAAGGTAAGCAGAAGGCGGGGTCAGCGGTGGTAGATGGGAAACAAGTGATCTGGGCCAGTAGCCTTCCCAAAGGGACCTCGGCCCAAAAAGCTGAACTAGTGGCTCTAATTCAAGCTCTAAGAGTGGCAGAGGGGAAATCTATTAACATCTACACTGACAGCAGGTTTGCTTTTGCGACTGCTCATATACATGGGGCAATCTACAGACAGAGGGGGCTACTGACCTCCACAGGAAAAGACATTAAAAACAAAGAAGAAATTTTGAGCCTCTTGGAGGCCATACACTTACCAAAAAAGATAGCCATCATACATTGTCCAGGGCATCAAAAAGGCCAAGACGCGGTGGCCCGTGGAAACCAAATGGCAGATTTGACTGCTAAGCAGGCAGCACAAGGAGCCATGATTATGGCTGCCAGAGAATCCAAAGACTATTATGATAACAGGGAGACCAGTTTTAGATATGCTCCAGAAGATTATCAGGCTATGGACAAATTAGGCATAGTTCAAGGATACACCCCTTATGGGGTAGTTGAAACTGAAGACAGTAAACAAGTTCTTCCTCAAGAAGAAGGGCGTAAATATGTCACCAACCTGCATCATTTGACCCATCTAGGGACAAAGAAACTAAAAGACATTGTGAGATCCTCTGACTACTGCGTTATTGAACTTTCAGATTTGGCACAAGAAGCGGTCAGAAAATGTGAGGCATGCACTCTGACAAACGCAGGGCGTCCCATAAACATCCATGGTAAAAGGCTTAGGGGTGACCATCCTGGGGCATACTGGGAAGTAGATTTTACAGAGATCAAGCCGGCCAAATGGTATTTGTTACCATAACAAATACTTGCTAGTTTTTATAGACACCTTCTCAGGATGGGTAGAAGCTTTTCCCACTAGGACTGAAACTGCCAATGTGGTGGCTAAGAAGATCCTTGAAGAAAATTTTCCAAGGTTTGGAATCCCCAAGGTAATCTGGTCCGACAATGAACTGGCTTTTGTTGCCCAGGTAAGTCAGGGATTGGCCACCCAACTGGGGATTTATTGGAAATTACATTGTGCTTACAGACCCCAGAGCTCAGGTCAGATAGAGAGGATGAACAGAACTTTAAAAGAGACCTTGACCAAATTAGCCTTAGAGACCGGTGGGAAGGACTGGACAGCCCTCCTCTCTTTTGCCCTGTTCCGAGTTCGGAACACCCCTGGAAGATTTAAACTTACTCCTTATGAGATCCTATGTGGGGGGCCACCACCATTTACAGAGGCAGGTGGAGTTTTCGACCCTGATGCTTCTCTTTCTCAAGCCCTGTTTACCCAATTAAAGGCCCTTGAGTTGGTCAGACGCCAAGCCTGGGAAGAGCTGAAGGGGGCCTACAAGACTGAGAGTCCAGACGTGCCCCATCAGTTCCAGGTTGGGGACGCTGTTTTGATCCGGCACCATCGAGTGGGCAACCTCGAACCTCGCTGGAAGGGACCATACTTAGTGCTTCTAACTGTCCCGCGCTACGGTCTCGCCAGCAAGAACGACGCGGCACACATAGGATCCTTCTGCAGTAAAAAGCTTTAATGCATCTTGAGAGGGAGAGCATAAGCTTGCCACGAGTGGAGACCCAGAACAATAGAATACTCGCCCTTTATATGGGTCACAGCGCTTGCCTGGGACATGGAGCTTCCCCATTGGCTCCCGCACACCAGGCCAGATGCCGCCACGAGAGAGGCTGAGACTCTGAGGTGGAAAATTACCAGGTGCATGCGCACTAGCCTGTTTACAACTTGTCCTCGGCCGAATGTAGGTGCCATCTTGTAATGGCGGATGTGGGTGCTCAGGCGGCTCCCAACATCTAACCACCCCCATGGTGGTCAAGGTAGAAGGCATCTCAGCCTGGATCCATGCTTCCCATGTCAAGAGAGAGTCAGAGCCAGCTCAGGATGAATGGAGATTGGAAAAGACTGCTGATCCTCTTAAACTACGCTTGCTGCATGGAACTGCTTCAGGAGCCAGGTGAAAATCCCCATGCCCCTCAGAAACTAACCTGGCAAGTACTATCAGCCACCGGGGAGAAGGTATGGTCGGTAAGCCAGACTACCTCCTCATCATCTTGGTGGCCCGACTTCTACCCAGACCTTTGCAAGTTGGCTACTGGGGCTCTGAATGCAGGGATTTGGGACATGGAGGGTCAGAACCCTGATAAACACGTGCCCCTTGACATTTCCCGGAACCCTGGGGGGCCAGGGATGGGGTGCTCCACCACCCTCCGCAGAAACACTCTGAAAGCTATATCCTTTTATGTCTGTCTGGGGTATCACCGCAGCTGGGCACTGGGGCCGACTTGTGGGCATAAGCCTGACTTTTTTTGCAAGAATTGGGGTTGTGAGACCACTGGAGATACCCATTGGAAACCTTCTTCCACTTGGGACTTCGTCACAGTCACTGCTAATTACTCTCATGACTCTCCTGGGGTTTTCTCTCGTATGCCGAGTTCAGACGAGTGGAGCCAATGCCACAACCAATGGTGTCATCCACTTAAAATCAGGTTCACTTCCCAAGGGAAACAGGCCACAGGATGGACCAAAGGGTACCAATGGGGCATCAGGTTGTATAAAGGTGGATATGATGATGGTCTTCTTTTTACCATCCGGCTAAAGATCGAACTCCCTAAAGCGGTTCCCGTGGGGCCCAATCCCATCTTGGTGGAACAGGGAGGCTTCCAGGTACTGCCCCTCCCCCCCGCCTCAGCCCATGTCAACCTTCACTCCCCCAGCCAGGCTTACTCTGGCTCCCTCTACAATCTCCTATCCC
>JADRCH010000007.1:25016635-25031211 GCA_019843965.1 Rhynchomys soricoides | reverse complement strand
CTTTTACTGCAGAAGGATCCTATGTGTGCCGCGTCGTTCTTGCTGGCGAGACCGTAGCGCGGGACACAAAGAATCAACAAAACCAGGACCTGGTTCTCTGAGAAAATCAACAAGATAGATAAACCCTTAGCCAGACTAACCAGAAGGCACAAGACAGTATCCAAATTAACAAAATTAGAAATGAAAAGGGAGATATAACAACAGATTCTGAGGATATTCAAAAAATCATCAGATCCTACTATAAAAGCCTATACTCAACAACATTGGAGAATCTGGATGAAATGGGCAAGTTTCTAGACAGATACCAAATACCAAAGTTAAGTCAGGATCAGATAAACCATCTAAACAGCCCCATAACACTTAAAGAAATAGAAGCAGTTGTTAAAAG
The DNA here is from genome assembly GCA_019843965.1 of Rhynchomys soricoides. NCBI lineage: Eukaryota > Metazoa > Chordata > Mammalia > Rodentia > Muridae > Rhynchomys > Rhynchomys soricoides. The sequence goes on along the minus strand of JADRCH010000007.1, from coordinate 25,030,823 downwards.
TCTCCCAACCAAAAAAAGCCCAAGACTAGATGGGTTCAGTGCAGAATTCTATCAGACCTTCAAAGAAGACCTAATACCAATACTCTTCAATCTATTCCACAATACAGAAACAGAAGGAACACTACCCAATTCATTCTATGAGTTACACTGATACCAAAACCCCACAAAGACCCAACAATAAAAGAAAACTTTCCCTTATGAATATCGATGCAAAAATGCTCAATAAAATTCTTGCAAACCAAATCCAAGAATGCATCAAAACGAACATTCACCATGATCAAGTAGGCTTCATCCCAGGGATGCAGGGATGTTTCATTACCCAGAAATCCATCAATGTAATCCACTACACAAACAAACTCAAAGAAAAAAACCACATGCTCAGTTCATCAGATGCTGAAAAAGCATTTGACAAAATTCAACATCCCTTCAAAGTCTTGGAAAGATCAGGAATTCAAGGCCCATACCTAAACATATTAAAAGCAATATACAGCAACCCAGTGGTCAACATCAAACTAAATGGAGAGAAACTCGAAGCAATCCCACTAAAATAGGGGACTAGGCAAGGCTGCCCTCTCTCTCCCAATCTATTAAATATAGTACTTGAAGTTCTAGCTAAAGCAATTAGACAACAAAAGGAGATCAAATGGATACAAATTGGAAAGGTAGAAATCAAAATATCACCATCTGCAGATGATATGATGGTATACTTAAGTGGCCTGAAAAACTCCACCAGAGATCTCCTACAGCTGATAAACACCTTCAGCAAAGTGGCTGGATACAAAATTAACTCAAGCAAATCAGTAGCCTTCCTATACTCAAAGGATAAACAGGCTGAGAAAGAAATTAGGGAAATGACAGCCTTAACAATTGTCACAAACAATATAAAATATCTTGGGGTGTCTCTAACCGACAAGACAAGTGAAAGGTCTGTATGACAAGAACTTCAAGTCTCTGAAGAAAGAAATCAAAGAAGACCTCAGAAGATGGAAAGATTTCCCATGCTCATGGATTGGCAGAATTAATATAGTTAAAATGGCCATCCTGCATAAAGTAATCTACAGATTCAATGCAATCCCCATCAAAATTACAACTCAATTCTTCATAGACTTAGAAAGAGCAATTCTCAAATTCATATGGAATAACAAAACACCCAGGATAGCAAAAACTATTTTCAACAATAAAAGGACTTCTGAGGGAATCAGCCTCCCTGACCTCAAGCTGTACGACAGAGCAGTAGTGATAAAAACTGCATGGTATTGGTACAGTGACAGGCAGGTAGATCAATGGAATAGAATTGAAGACCCAGAAATGCACCCACACACTTATGGTCACTTGATCTTTGACAAAGGAGCTAAAACCATCCAGTGGAAAAAAGACAGCATTTTCAACAAATGGTTCAGTCTCAACTGGAGGTCAACATGTAGAAGAATGTAAATTGATCCATTCCTATCTCCCTGTACAAAGCTCAAGTCCAAGTGGATCAAGGAACTCCATGTAAAACTAGATGCACTGAATCTAAAAGAAGAGAAAGTGGGGAAAGGTCTCGAACACATGGGCACAGGGGAAAAGTTCCTGAACAGAACACCAATGGCTTGTGCTGTAAGATTAAGAATCCACAAATGGGACCTCATGAAATTACAAAGCTTCTGTAAGGCAAAGGACACTGTATATAGGACAAAATGGCAACCTACAGATTGGGGAAAGATCTTTACCAATCCTACTTCCGATAGAGGGTTAATATCCGATGTATACAAAGAACTCAAGAAGCTAGACTCCAGAGATCCAAATAACCCTATCAAAAAAGTGGGGAACAGAGCTAAACAGAGAATTATCAACTGAGGAAACTCAAATGGCCAAGAAGCACCTAAAGAAATATTCAACATCCTTAGCCATCAGGGAAATGCAAATCAAAACAACTCTGAGATTCCACCTCACACCTGTCAGAATGGCTAAGATCAAAAACTCAGGTGACAGCAGATGTTGGTGAGGATGTGAAACAGGAACACTCCTCCATTGCTGGTGGGAATGCAAGCTGATACAACCTCTCTGGAAATCAGTTTGGCGGACTCTCAGAAAAATGAACTTAATACTACCTGAGAACCCAGCTATTCCACTCCTGGGCATATACCCAGAAGATGCTCCAACATGTAATAAAGACACATGCTTCACTATGCTCATAGCAGCCATATTTATAATAGCCAGAAGCTGAAAACAACCCAGGTGTCCCTCAACAGAGGAATGGATACAGAAAATGTGGTACATTTATATAATGGAATAGTACTCAGCTATTAAAAACAATGACTTAATGAAATTCTTAGGAAAATGGATGGAACTTAAAAATATCATCCTGAGCGAGGTAACACAGTCACAATAGAATGAACATGGTATGTACTGACTGATAAGTGGTTATTAGCTCAAAAGTTCGGATTACCCTAGAGTCACTTCACAGCAACCATAGGGCTGAGTGTTAGGTCCCAGATGGAGGAGTTGGAGAAGGGACTGAGGGAGCTGAGGGTGTTTGCAGCCCCATGGAGGGAGCAACAGTGTCAACTGGCCTGACCCCTCGATGATCCCGAAGACTGGATCACCAACCAAAGAATACACATGGAGGGACCCATGGTGTTGGCCACAGATGTGGCAGAGGAGAGTCTTTTTAGCCATCAGGGGGAGGAGAGGCCCTTGGGCCTGAGGGTGTTAGATGCCCCAATATAGGAGAATGCCAAGGAGTGAAGCTGAGAGTGGGTGAGTGGGTTGGGGAATACCCCCATAGAGGCAGGGGGAGGGGGAGGGAATAGGGAGGTTCCAAAGGGGAGACCTAGAAAGGGGGAAACATTTGAAATGTAAATAAAGTATCAAAAAAAAAAAAGAAAAACAAATCTTGAAAAAATGGAAAAATAGGAGATAAATTAACATAAATGTGTAGCCAATCGGGGACAGACTACTTCAAGTGACTTAAATATGTCATAATGTAGGGTTGAGGAGATGGGTATGTCATTAAAGCCTTGGCTCACAACCAAAGGCATAGTAAAACAGGTGGGCATAATGGTTCAACTGTAGTCCCAGGTCTTAGGGGAGCCTCATATAGAAGAGTTACTTCAAGCATAATGTCAGCCTAGGATTCACAGCAAAAAGTCTCTCAGTAAAATAAAGTAATACAATAAAAACAGTAATTTTGCCAGTATTCCTAGTGGGACTGTAAAGATAAGAACTATAAAAAGTTAATAAGGAGTCTTTAAAGTTTTAGAGTTATACTGCTGGTATCTGATAGGACTCTACCGATCACAAGAAACAAAGCAAATGAGTAATTACATGAAATTCTCTCCTCTCCTACTTGGAGTTACTGAGTACATTCTTGGCATAGGAAGAAGAAAATAATCCAGCTAGAAGGGTTAAGTAGAAGCCCAATGGTCGTAAATTTTAAGATAAAGTATCAACGAAAATAAATATCGCTTTGTATCTTTAAACAAAAGCAGAAGCATTTCCTAGATCTATTCAAGGAAAAGTACTAGAAACAATAGCAACAGAAGTAGCAATGAACACTCTTATGTGAACTTGAAGTACCATTTCCACTAAAAGAATAAGGCTTCCTTAGAAAAAACTAACTCCAAGAACTGGAGACATACAAGAGAAGCTTGGATCATCTTGTCACACAGACAACAAAGAAGGTATCAATGACTGAAGGATCATAGCTACCCACCTAACGTGGTGCCTGAAGGATCCATACTCATCTCTGCACTCATCACAGCAGCCAAGATAGGGAACCAGCCTAGCTGCCCATCAGCACTTGACTAGATAGAGACACTCTGGTACGTCTATACAGTGAAGTATTATTTAGGCACAAAAATGAAATGATGTTGCTTGCAGGAAAACAGTCAAACCCTTTAAGCAAAATAAGCCAGACTCAGAAAGGCAGATGTCACATGTCTTTCCTCACATGCAGAATCAAAAAGTTAAAAATACACATGAATACACATGAATACACATGAAAGAGGGGAAAGGCAGTTTGGCAGACGTGAAAGGGATTAGTGAGAATAAGAGAGAACAATGGGGTAATGAATATGAGCAAAGTACAAAATGTGCACATGCGCAGATGACACACGTGTGGAGATGACATGATGAAACCTATCTGTGTGCTACAGAAAATGCAGATGAAAGACTATACACTTATGCACAAGGCTCCAAAACCAACTCTACAAAGAGGATACTGCTGCTAGAGGATGGGGCAGTTGGAGCTTTGATGTGACAACGGCAATGAACAGAAACCTATCAATGTTTACACTGTGGACTTGTAAAGGCAGCAAGTATGACCTCATTGGTTACTCCTGGAGGATGCTAGCAAGCCCACTCATTATTGTGAAGACTGATCATAGAAAGGCAATTAGCAAGAATAATTACTGAAAACTTGAAACTTGAATGAGACAAAACTAAGATCCAACCACACACCACAAGAACTCTAGAAGACAAAGGAACATTACACATGCCACAGGGGTCCAGTGAACAAAGTCCAGATGACCAAGGTCTCAAAATTTAAACTTCAAACAGCAAAACAGTATAAATTTTAAAAATTCACTAAACTTACCAAAAAAAAAAAAAAAAAAAAAACCAGCACACATCTGTAGTCTTAGCACTTGGGATGTAAGGACAGGAGGATCAGGAGTTAGAAACCAGTATGGGCTACAAGAAGATCCTGGGTTTGGGTTTGTTTGGGTTTTTTTAAAGATTTATTTATTTACTTATGTATTATGTACACAGTGATTTGCCTGCACATATGCCTGCATGCCAGAAGAGGGCATCAGACCTCATTATAGATGGTTGTGAACCATCATGTGCTGGGAATTGAACTCTGGACCTTTGGAAGGGAAGTCAATGCTATCAACCTCTAAGCTATTTCTCCAGCCCAGGTTGTTGATTTTTTAAAAGATCTATCAATAATCACAATATGAAGACATTAATTGGAATTGGAATCTGATTTAAATGAGTAGACTGGTTTACTAACATTTTTGATAATGTGTCTCTCTACTTAACCCTTGCTGTCCCAGAACTCACTAGGTAGGCCAGGCTAGCCTCAAACTCATAATGATCCAGCTGCCTCTGCCTCCCAGGTGCTGAGATTAACCTATTACTTTTTTGAATCAGGAAACAAGCTTCTGAAATAGGCACTACTATCACCTCAATAGAGCAAGAAGGAAACTGAGACTCTAAGAGATTAATTAACACCTTGAAGGTCACACAGCCAGAGAGAGGCTCAGCTCTACTAATCATCATCCTATATGTGAGCTTTCTGGAGACCACACAATGGTCCCACATGTTCAGATTTGTCTAAAAGAAGAACGGAAGATGTCTTGGGGACAGCTGGCATCTAGGCTTTAGACATTTAAAAACTTTCAACTCTCCAAAATACATTTAAAAATGGGGGAAACGAGTATGTCCAAGCCAGGCCAAGGAAATATATTGTTGTTTCTATTCATAGTAAAAACAACCTATTTAGAACAACACACGACCAAAAAAGAAAAAGGATACTAAGCATTGCAAGAAGATACATGTTCCTTAAGGGAATATGAATTTGAATAGGAGAACTTAAGCAATAGAGATTAGGCTGCCTGTTAGATTCATGATGTATGAAGGTTAGTGCAATCCTAGAAGCCATCAAAGGACATCGGCACAGGCCCACTGGCTTGCCAGGAAGACCATCTGGATGGGACGGAAGTGTCCACTACACATTGGTCAGACTGACATGAGCCCTGGGGTGTTTATAATTGTGGAACTACCAGATAACGTTAGTAAGGAGCACCATCAACCCCAAATCACAAGGTCTCCCAAAGACTGAAACCAGATTGAGATATGAAAGGTGATTTTTCAGAAACAGTTAGCCCAGCTGAGAATTAATTATTACCAAGTTCTTAAAAATTGGCCTGAGATTCATCCCTGATCTGATTGAGGCCAATCCTACCTTTTCCCTAGATGTAGTTCAGCAAAGCTATCTTTATCACTCTGCTTCAGTCTGGAGCGCAGACACTAACTCTGACTTGAAATATAGCTTTGAGGTTGAAAATTATTATCTCCCTGAACATTCTGCTATGGGAGAAAATCACTTTTTAATGTTGTAGAGACCAGACTAATTTAATTTTTCACTCTTCCAGGAAACAGAGAGAAATATTTGAAGGATTCTTAAGACAGCAGAGATAAAATATTTAATAGTTTAAAAAGTGATTTTTTTTTTAAAAAAAAAAAAACAAAAACATCTAATTTGATTCTTAGAGAAAGGGAATGTGGTGTTTGAATGAGAACGTGCCCATATGTTTGTCTTTGAATGTTTAGTCCACAGTTGGTAGCCCTCTGGGGAGAATGAGAGGATGTGGTCTTACTGGAGGAGCTGTACCACTGGGAACAAGCTTTAAGGTTGACTCTTGTACTCTGCTATACTCAAAGATCAGTATTCTGCACAAACATCATCAGAGAAGCTTCCTCCTGCAGTAGTAGATAGGAACAAACACAGAGACCCACAATTAGACAATGTGCAGAGAGTGAGAGACATTGGAACATCTGATCCTTAAATGAGATGTCTACATCAAAAGCCTTCCTCAGTACTCAGGGAACTCTGAGGAATACTGTAAGAGCCAGAGGGAGTGGAAAACGCCAAAGGAACAGGGTCTTCCAGACACAGCAGAGCTGAAGCCCATATGAATGCACAAAGACTGGTAGCATCCACAGGATGCACAGGGCATGCACAGATCTAAACCAGATGGGGTCTCAGTGCTGAGAGAGGGAGTAGCAATGAACCTGTGATACAAAACATGTTTTAAATTTAAATTACTATGCTTAAGAGACCTATCAAAAAAATTGCCTCTAACCTAAGAAGCCCCACTTGTTCAAGGACAGATATCTTTCCAAACTGCTAGGGTCCATTCTTGTAATTGCCTGGCCTTGTTTGGGCAAGATAATGGTCAAAACTCCACTGCTTCTGTTTCTGCAAACAAAGCTTGCTTACTGGAGACACATCTACAAGATGTCTATTGCTAACTGAGCCCTTGGTTGAAGAATACGTACCAGTACTGAAATATGAGGTAACTTTATGGGATCTTTTGCCTTTATAAACCCCTGACTAATTTGGCTCTGCACTACATTTGGAAATCCCAAGTCCCAGGTGTAGCCCAGGCACCAATATCTGAATAAAAGCCTCTTTTGGTAAAATATATTCACAGTCAGATGGTGATCTCTGAACAACCCCAAACCCATAACAAACCCACATCCCTAACACAGAAGCTATCTCCAACTGATAGCCACTCTTGAGAGAAAAACTAGCTTTCTGAGGCTCCATTCCCAACACATGGCCAACACAAAACAAATTCTTTGGTATTTTCAGAGGTTTTTGGTCTTTAATGCTTTGTCTGGACTTTTCCTCTGTCTTTTTTCTAACCATACAAGATCTTTGGCTTATATATTGTAGTTTCCAATTTTGTTCTTAGGTGTCTTCTGTGTGTGCAAATGTGTGTGTCTCAGTCTGTATGTGTTTCTTGAGCTCTTTGTTTTGTTTTGTTTTGTTTTCCTGTTTGCTTGCTTTGTCCTATTCCAGTTTGTTCTTATTTTATTTTATTATTACTTTTTAAAGATCCCTGCTTATATGCTAATAATAGAAAGAAAGGGTGTGGATGTGGGTGGGTGGTACAGTAGGGAGAATCTGGAAAGAATTGAAGGAGGGGGAACTATCAGAATATATGTATGAAAAAAATCTATCTTCAATTAAAAATTAATAAAATAATAAAATAAAAATAAATAAGCAAAAATATTTTCAATAAAAAGTACCCTGTTAATACATTTGTTACTCAACTTCAAACTGGCAGAAGACATGTCTAGGCTATTTGCCAGTGTGATGAGAGGAACTAATTAACTTCTATAACAAAGAGAGAAGTAGGGCTGCCTTTTGTTGAATATCTATTTTGTAACCTATAGGCTTTGAACTAAATATTCTCCTATTATCTTGTTTAACCTTCTCCCAAAGCATTTCCTTGTATGAATAAACAAAGGCTCTAATGCAGCAGTTCTCAATCTATGGGTTCAATCCCATTGAGGTCTGAACAACCCTTTCACAGGGGTCACCTAAGACAGATATTTCATTGCATTTCACAAAGGTAGCAAAATTACAGTTAAAAGACAGCAACAAAAAATAATGTTATGGTTGGGGGTCAACACAGCAAAGAGTCACAGCATTAGGAAGGCTGAGAACTACTGTTCTATTGGGATTAAGTAATTTATCTGAGCTGATGATTCTTATAGATAATTCCACAACCATCCTTCATACTAAGTCCCAGCCTTAGTCTCAAGTAGCTGAGTAGATGGGCCAGCAAGATGATTCTTCAGGTAAAGGTTCTTACTTTATCCCTGGAAACTACAGGTAGAAGGCAAGAACTGACTACTACAAGTTGTTCTCTGACCTCACAGCATACAAATAAACAAATATAAGGAGAGAGAAAGAGAATATTTGAGTGAAAAGATGACTACTAGTAGCTACAACTGGCTACTTGTGAGCCTATGCAAACGTTAAACTTGAGCTAATGTGATGAAAAACATTATCCATCACCCTACTTAGGTTTACATAGGCCTGCATATGACAGATTCTTAATTACAGTGCCTCCTTTCTTTTTCCTTCCTCCCATCCTTCCTTCCTTTATTCCTTCCTTCCTTCCTTTTAGATAGTGTCTTGGTTATGGTTTTATTGTTTTGAAAATACACCATGACCAAGGCAACTCTTATAAACAAAAACATTTAATTTGGACTGGCTTACAGTTACAAGGTTCAGCCCATTATTATCATGGCGGGAAGCATGGCAGTGTGCAGACAGACTTGGTGTGGGAGGAGCCAAGAGTTCTACATCTTGATCTGCAAGCAGCAGGAGATTAGATTCCGCACTGGATAGAGCTTGCACATACGAGATTTCAAAGCCCGCCCCCACAGGGACACACTTCCTCCAACAAATTCACACCTACTTCAATAAGGCCACACCTCCTAGAAATGACACTCCCCATGGACCAAGTATGGAAACAGCAGACTATAGGGGCCATACCTACTCAAACCACCACAGATGGATTCAGCTTAGGCTGGCCTTGAACTCACAATCCTCTTTCTTCAGCTTAAGTACTGGGATTATCCTGTGTGGTATAGTGTTTGACTTAATTTTCAGTGTCTTAAGGAAAGCTTTTTTTTTCCGTGTAAGAGGCCCAGAGAAGATTTCTGTTACTTCCTGATAATCAGTTTTAGGATGTGACTTTTTTCTTTATGGTCATATGAGAGATACCTTGGGCTGGGGATGTACTCACTGGCAAACCATTTGCCTGGCATGCACAAGATTCTCAGTTTCAAAAGAAGGGGGGGGGGCTTTAAAAGTCACACTGTTCTGCCAATCACATTGTGCCTAATCACTGCTGCTCTAAAAACTATAAAAGCTTGCTGAATGGGCTGCACATGGTCATTCCCTCCCTCCTTTGTGTGCAGGGTGACCCCAGCATTCTGGAACAATAAATCCCTCCTGCTTTTTGCATCTAAAAAAAAAAAAAGATTCTCAGTTGCTTTATTGTTCCAGACAGAATTAAATGAAAAGCAATAAATGTGCTCTTTTTTATAAAAGAGATAATCATCTTCCCAGACTCCTATATTATGAATTTTTCCTTATACTTTATGTCACAGGTTGTCCCTTTGTGCCTTGTCCTTAGTTAAAAGGAACTTGGGAAATTAGGCCTTTTTAGATGGACATGCAAAAAACAAAAACAAACAAACAAAAAAACAAAAAACCAACTAAGCACAGCTGAGGCTTTGTTATGAAAGAAAAAGAAGATACTAAATGTGAAGAAAGCAAGAAACAAAACTTGCCCACTCCACTGGTCCTCAGAGAAGGCTAGCATTCTCAGACTTGAAAGGAGCATAGGATCTCAGAATGAAAATAGGGCTGTATTATCAGTGGTTCACTCCAATTGCTGGCCTAATGAAAGACTGACTTCTACACCTTATTTAACCTTATTCATCCAGCTACTGCCCTACACAGATGAAGTAGCAACAGCAGGATGTTTGATTATAAGATGCACAAAAATAGGACTTGGGTCCTTCTAATAATATGCCTTCATGAAGAACTGAAGTCAATAGGCCTGTAATCCAGCTACTCAAGAAGCCAAGGAGGAATACTGAAAGTTCAGAGGCCTACCAGAGCCACAGAATGAGTTCAGTGCCAGCATGGACAACACAAAGAAATGCTGACTCAAACTAAAATCCCGAGAAAAGAATTGAAGCTAAGAGGTGGAGTGCTTTCCTAGCACATGAGAGGCCCCCAGTTCAAACCCAAGCACTTGAAGGAGGGAGAGAAAGAGGAGGAGGAAGAGGGGGAGGAGGAAATAAAACCAAGAATGGTCCAGCTAGACAGCAAAGGACAACAACAATGAAGAATACAATGAGTTCTAGTCACACACTATAAAGATTTCTATCTTCCTAAATCCAAGCATAAATTAATTGGTATGTGTGTATGTGTGTGTGTGTGTGTGTGTGTGTGTGTGTGTTGAAGAAGAATCTCTCCAGTCTCCAGTTTGTTATTTTTAATAAATCAATTAAAAATCCTTTCAATTTCTTTATTTTACCTTGTTTTTTGTTTGCTATATGTATGTATTTTGTTTACAGGGAGAGAGAGGTACATGCCATGGCATTTAAAGTCAAAAGGTAACTAATGGGACTCAGTTCTCTTCCATTGGTTCCAGGGATCTAACTGGGTCAGGTCATCAGATTTAGTAGCTCACATCTTTACCTACTGAGATATTTTCCCAGTTGAGTTCCTCTTCCTAGGGGAACCCAGCTTCTGTCAGGCTGGCAAAAGAACTAAGCAGCAGAGTTGTGATTTATTGAAGTGTTCTACTTGAAACTCACTATTTAATGCAGCCTGCCCTTGAACTCATGGCAATCCCCTTGCTATTTGGCCTCTCAAATGCTAGGATTACATGCATGATCTGCCATGCCTGTTTTCTGGTTATTTTTAAATTTTACTTTAGAACATGTAACACAATTGATTATAAGTAGTATTGAAATACATAATATGATACAGTTAAAAATAATTTAAATAAAGGGCTAGAGACAGAGTGACAGGATGCTTGCTTAGCATAAGCAATGTTCTTACTAATAATCATTATGATGATGAAAGAATTTAAATAAATTTAGTTTTCAAGAGTTGCTTAAATGTGTATATAGTCCCTGCATTTATACTGCTTAAAGTAATATATGTATATTTTCCTGATGTACTTTCTTTCTCTTATTATTAACAACTCTGCAACCTTCATCTCTAGTTGTGGTGGTTTGAATAAAAATATTCCCCATAGGCCCATAGGGAATGGCATTCTTAGGAGGTGTGGCCTTGCTGGAGGAGGTATGTCACTGTGGGGACAGGCTTTGTGGCCTCAGAACCTCAAACCAGTTCTCTTCCTGCTGCCTGAGGATCCAGATGTAGAACCCTCAACTTCTCCAGCACCATGTCTGCCTGCACGCTGCCTGTTTTCTGCCATGACAATAATAGACTGAACCTCTGAACCTGTAAGCCAGCCCCAATTAAATGTTGCCCTTTATGAGAGTTGCCTCGTTCATGGCGTCTTCCCACAGCAATAGAAAAACAATAGTTGTATTTCACACACACACACACACACACACACACACACACACACACACGTAATAAGACAGCATTAACTATGTGTTTCCCTTCAGATAACATATAAAACAACAGAGCATCTTAAAATTTATCATATCTTAGATTTGACACTATGCTTTTGAACTTGTAAAAGTAGTAAAATGGTTAAAGAAACTCAAACTAGTTACACATGTTAAAGCCATAAATAAATGGAATATTGGGTTTGTTTGGTTGGTTTTTTTTTTTTTGAAACATAAGCAACTTCAATTTTTCTTAATTTTTAAAAGATTCCCCAATAAAGGCTGAGAGTTAGAAGCATAAGAAAAATTTCCAATTCACAATTCTTATAAGGCATACAGCCTTTCCAGCCACACAGTGCCCTCAGGTACAAAATAATGTCTGAAGGTGACATGCAGGCTGAGATTTCCATTGCAAAGAACCAATTCCTGAAAGCTGTCATGTGTCATCACACACACACACACACACACACACACACACACACACAAAATATATACACATTAATAATAATTTTAAATACATTGTTGCCTGAATACATCTGAAAAAGTTTAGTAGCAAGAAACTTAGAGTCTTTGGTGCTGAGTTTTGAAACTCACTGATATATCATGGACAGCTTTATATAAAGTCAATTTTATTTTCCAATACAAAAATATCATGCATTTAAATAAATCTATCTAGGAGCCAGGCAGTGGTGGCGCACGCCTTTAATCCCAGCACTTGGGAGGCAGAGGCAGGCAGATTTCTGAGTTTAAGGCCAACCTGGTCTACAGAGTGAGTTCCAGGATAGCCAGGGATATACAGAGAAACCATATTTCAAAAAACAAAAAAAATTTTTTAAAAATCTATCTAGGGCTGGTGAGGTGGGCAAAGACATGTGCCAAAAGCCTAATGAATTGAGTTTAGTTTCTGGGGCCTACATGACACAGAACTAATTCCCACAACTTGTTCTCTGACTACATATTTTCACCTTTGCACATGTACATTGGTACCTTAGACATCACCTTCTGACTGTAATGCATTGCCAGTAAAATAAGAAACATCCATTTAGAAGATCTGTACACAGGCCCTCTCCGGCCTGTGTAATGAGTAACCTAACATATAGGGATTAAGCTTGACCCTCATGCACCTCCACCATCTGCTCCCACATCCAATCAGGAATCAGACTGTGGTTCTTTCTTCCTTTCAGACAATCCCTGCCCTGGGCCTCCATCCTCATAGCTACCATCACACAGCCCAGTCTTTCCTATGAAACCCACTCTACACATGAAAACATTTAGAAGACCAAACCCCAAGTGTGCAAGGCATCCTTTTCTTGATATAAATGGTTAGTTTAACTTAAAAGGAAGATCCTTGGAGCTCACTGGCCAGCTAGTCTTACTAAATCAATGAACTCCAGACTCCCTGAGAGACCCTGTCTCAAAGAATAATGTGTAAAGTAATTACAAAAGACACCTGACATCAACCTCTCCTCCACACACAGACACACACAGAGAGACATACAGAGAGAAAGATGGACACAGACACACACACACACACACACACACACACACACACACACGAATTTTGCAGTTCTTTGTACAATGCCTAATCTCAGTTTTCCTGCTGTACTGCCAATAATGTCTAGTAAGCCCTTACACACACCTCAGGTTTAGACACATCTTAGGGCTGATCAATTGCTCAGCCTCTCCAGCCAGGGACAAAATCACCCAAAGGAGATTCCACCCATCATCACCTGTTTCTTCTGGCTTCATTTCAGTTCCACTCTGCACTCTATTTAAAGATCTGAGAGTTAGATTTGAGCCAAGGAAATATCTAAGAGGTGACACAACTGAGCCCTAAAGTAGACTTTAAATAGAGCAAGACTGCAAAAGGCCAGGCTTCCCTGAAACACTAGTCTGTGCCTCAGAGTACTTTTATGAAAATCACTCCAAACACTCCTGATTTTATAAGTCTAAGACTGGAATATTGTCCAGTTGAGGAAATGGTTAGATTGTGTTATTATAATGTATGGCAAAATATCATTTGTTATGTCAGAAAAAAACACATTTCACACACAAAAAAGGAAAGAGATGACATGATTGAATATTTATGTTATGATAAAATCTACTCTTTGGTCAGGCAGTGGTGGCACATGCCTTTAATTGCACTTGGGAGGCAGAGGAGGCGGATTTCTGAGTTCGAGGCCAGCCTGGTCTACAGAGTGAGTTCCAGGACAGCCAGGGCTATACAGAGAAACCCTGTCTCAAAAAAATAAAAAATAAAAAAATAAATCTACTTTTCATACAAATGGTTTGCCACATGGTTACTCCTAGACAGAAAAGGAGACCAGGCAGACCTTAATATGGGATTTTAAAAAGTGGAAAACAGGACCTGCAAGGTGGCTTAAGGGTAAAGATGCCAGCCACCATCCTGATTATCTGAGTGCAGTTCCAGAGACCCATGTGCTAGGAGGGACCTAACTTCTGCAAGTTGTTCTCTCTCTCTCTCTCTCTCTCTCTCTCTCTCTCTCTCTCTCTCTCT
>JADRCH010000007.1:24978894-25016625 GCA_019843965.1 Rhynchomys soricoides | reverse complement strand
TCTCTCTCTCTCTCTCTCTCTCTCTCTCTCTCTCTCTCTCTCTCTCTCTCTCTCTGTCACACACACACATACATAATTTAAAAATTAAATGGAGAATAGGGTAGCAAGTGCAAAGCCAACCCAGATATATTTAGCTTTTAAAACAGAGTTTACAACAGTAAAGAACAGCTGCAGGCAGACCTGGCAAACTGGTGCCTTTGCCCCTCAGGTTAGACCAAGAGACTACACAAATCATTAGATGTGTGGAGAGACTTCTCCCCCTCCCTGGACCATGTGGATTAAGTTTACACAGCATGGATTGACTCTCTGCTCTGTGAGATAAAGGAACAATCTTTCCCACCTATGGCTTTTCCTTTGGCTCTCCTCATTGCTTGTTTTCTGTGTGTTGCCAGGTTATAAGCCATTGCATTGTGTTCTGTAACAACCACATTCCTCATTGGTCTTTGCTCTGTTCTACCATAAATCCTAGGCTTACTGTTGGTCCTTTCACCATTCCTAAAGTTTTTGCTTTCATTTGTTTCTTTGACTGGATTTCAACACAAAGGTTGGTTTAGGAGTTTTTACTTTTTTGGAAAAGGGGCTTTTAGGTTCTTTGTGTGTTTCTATACAAAACATTGTGAGTGCCATGTTCCTTGTATATTCATGTTTGATGGGAAGTAAAGAGATCCTCTTGCCTCCACCTTCCAAGTACAAAGAGTATACACTACCACACTTGGATGATGATTTTGGTTTCTTTTCAGCTTGAGTTACAACACTCCTTGGATATATTATCAAGAAGTATGAGCCTGAGCTATCACTTTTGTATTAAAAGAATGAACAAAAGAAAATGAATGTGGTTAAAAAAAGTTTTAAGATGGAAAATGATTTTTAAAATAATGAAAGCACCCTGGTGGGGAATGAGTTTTTTAAAGTGCTTTAAGGTATAAAGTAACTTTATGATGATAGTGTTCTACAAAGCCAAGGCCTAAATGAGGCACGAATACAACAGGCTGAAAGGAATGGGAGAACTTTCAGAGCTAAGGAAGCTAACAGAACCCTTGAGAGTCTGCACAAGTCTAGTAACTAATTCAGGAATGGCAAAAACCAGAATTGACATGGTTGAGAACCGAATTTGTGACGTAGAGGGAAATATTTATAGAATCAATAGGGATAAGAGGATTAGGAGTTCAAGGCCAGCCTAGGCTATGAGACTCTGTTTGAAAAACCAGAAAACAAAAATGTTTATGAAAGGGGCTGGAGAGATGGCTCAGCAGTTAAGAGCACCGACTGCTCTTCCGAAGGTCCTGAGTTCAATTCTCAGCAACCACATGGTGGCTCTCAACCATCTGTAATGGGATCTGATGCCCTCTTCTGGTGTGTCTGAGGACAGCGACAGTGTAGTCAGATACATGAAATAAACAGATCTTAAAAAATAAATTCATGAAATATTAAAGGGAAAAATATTTTTTAGGTGACAGACCACACTGACATGGGCTATCGTAACAATACATATTGCTTCTTTTATGGGCATTCTAAGCTTAAAAGAAGTCAGAATGGAAGCAGCCTTGGGTAAAATATACACGCCAATGTTCTTCATGTGTCCAGTTACTATACCCTTCTTTTGAGCCACGTAAACACCACGACCCTGACCTCCTCAGCTCAGCACCATCAAGATCAGCCTTGGCCATTCTGTTGCTGACATGCTTCTCACACTACAGTAGCCTGGAGTGCTGATACCCACCTCCCTCTCTTATTTGCAGTCAATTACAAATGGCTATGAGGTAAGGAAGACTGGAGATATACACTTCCACTCACTTTGAAGATATAGGAGACACTTTCAAAGAAAACGTGTGTTTGCTTTTGTTGTTGCTGCTTCAACTTTATTGCTTAACCTAAAGGAATGTTTTCAGTGGTGGAAAATTCATGACATTGAAGCCCAAGGAAGCTATGGCATCCTGTATTTATCAGATATACCTCAGGACTTATAGGCTACTAAATGAGACATAACAAGGCTGAGTTTGATGTAAGAGACCCCTGAAAAAAGCCAGAACAGATCTCTACCTAATTGTGTTTGTTCCTCACACATCAGAAGTCACAGTGACTCTCAAATTGCAGGAAATGACTCCCCATCCCCACCTATCACTACTCTCTCCCTCCCTGCTGAGGTTCTGGCACTCCCACAACCTAGTACCACATGACCTCTCCCTACTAATCTTGGACCCCTGGTCTTTCTGATCGACATCTTCTGGAGCCCACTTGGGCCATGCCTAGGTCCAGCTCTTCTGTTCCTGAAACTTCACTTGTTCACAGGCTGTGTTCTTCTTCCCTCTCCCAGGCAGGGCTAACAGTGCCACCACAGCACTGATCGGGACACTGGAAAATGAGCTTTCCTTAAGAGCAACTGGGCATTGCCAGTGCCCAACAACAGACTCTTCTCTGCACATCAAATCAAATTGCAGAAATTCTCCACACTGGCTCGGCATCCATGAGTTCAACTGCTCATAGAAACAAAATCTGCATCTGCACTGAACATGACAGACTGTGTTGTCATTGTTCCTTAACAGTACAATAGAATATTTTTACATATTATGCTATATATATATTATATATTTTATATTTATATACAATATATATTGTATAATTAAATATTACAATCACAGGTGACTTAGAGTATACAGGAAGATATGCATAGATGGTATACAAATATTACATTTTATATAAAGGCTTTAAGCATCTTTATATTTTGCTATACAATGAAGTCCCAGAACCAACCCCTCATGACTCTGTACTTTCTACAGACTAACAGACAAGATCTTCCTAGAAAGTACTAAAACTCATTATACTATGTTAGCTGAAGACTAGACTAATCAGAGGCATCTAGTTTGCTCTGTAATGCCAATTCTACCATTTAAAAAATTACGAATAAGGCTGAGGGCCGAAGTCACTATTCAGGAAGATTGCTCACAGTTTTCTTATGAAACATGTGACTTATTAGTAAACCCAAAGACCACATCTTTGAAAATTGAATAATAGACTTGCAAGTGTGATAGTGTCCACTGCTGGCATTCCCCTAAGATATGTAACATTTAATTGCACTTCCTCTTTATACTTGGGTTGGCTTGTGCAGAACTGGGGGTAGAATCCAGGGATGCTGAACCTCAATCCCCATTCTCAGACTTATTTTGTGACAATTTCTTTTCAGAATTATACTGGTGGTTCATATTTTTACTTTTATTGTCTTTGCTTTATGGTTAGAAGGCAATAAGTGTAGTGCAGTGAGCACATATCTGAGGTGAAGAGTACTAACATTTGGCATTGCCATATCTGTCCGACCCATGTTCTTTTAGAAAATGCAGTCTGAGTTTTAGCTGGAGCTATTTTCCAATGTTCCTTGTCCCTAGGTTGACCGTGTCACTAAATGTTGCTGGAATTCCCAACCTATTAAGCCCATATAAAGATCACACAATCCAGAAATCATAATTATAAGTTATATGCCTAGATTGGGCAGATCTAACACTATACTAACTTATTCCCCAGCTATAAAGCCTCTTGCTACTTGCGTTTCTCTCAGGCATGCAGTTCTGGCCCATAGGGGCTTCTCTCCTCTTCCTCCATCCTCTCCTCTCCCTCTCCCTTCCTCTCCCTCCCCTCTACCCTTCTCACCTCCCTCCTATCCTCTTTCCGGCCCACCTACCCCCACTCTTGAGCTTCCAGTCTCACCTTTTCCCTCCATTGCCCAATCACCAGCTCTAGCCTTTTCTTGATCAGTACCATTGAGTTGGTTACATCACCTGACTACCTGGTGGTCTGCCCATCTAGGGGAACCCATCTTGAGGAACATCAGAATGCAAACAAAATCAAGCCAACCAACTATATTTCCCCCTATTTGTCCAATTAAAAAGACTCTTTCTCTTACAATGACAAACAATATGTAGTAGGAACTATTTTGAAACAATTATGAAAATTATTAATGATGAATTACACTTATAACATCCAGTCTATTATACTTGGCAATTTAGATAAAGTATTTTATCATCTATCCTAACTTAGAGTTCACAATTGTGTACCTCAATCATGTTTGATTTTAACTTATATTACCATCTGAAAACCATCTTTTAAAATGCAGAATAACTTCAATGCTAAACAACTTAAGTTCCATTGTGAGACTATAACTAGCCTTCAACTCCACCAAAGATTTGAGAAGGAATTAAATATTACCTGAGCATTCTGGAAGCACAAAGACACAGCTTCCAAAACTTAAACAAAGCTGACTGCCTGGATAGTCACCAATATTCCTACAACTAATGTCTGGTCAAATTAGCAGAAATAACAAGTAAAACTCATTATATGTGTGTTCTAAAAAGAACATGTATTCCTATTCTACTCAGTATTCTCCCACCTTGGTGCAAGGGACCTGGGATTGGCAGCAAGCCATCTAGGACCAAGCAAATGAAACTAATATTTTAGGGAACTTAATTTTACAGATATAAGAAGCCACCACATTATCACTGTGCAAGAAATAAATCGGAGTATCAATAGAAATAATTTTATCTTGATTAACTATCTAGTTTTAGTTAAGGCAGCTGAATCTTTATCCTTGTTGAAATATCCTACAATTTCTACTTACTTTTTATTACATTTAGATTATATTAGGTTCAGCTTATGTCGTGCCACTAATTGCTATTTCATTTCTACTAACTGTTCAGTATTCAAGGCAATAAAACAGTCAAAGAAGTTCACAGGTTTCTTTACAAAGAGGAATGGAAACATTGCAAAGTTTGATGACAAAAGCATACAGTATTTCAAATGGTGACGGTAGTCATTCACTATGAAAGTCCAAGTGAAGCGAATAACCATATTCCAGGTATGCAAAATGCTGCCCATAGCAAGGAAAATCTGGACAGTGTGTTAAAGGGCTGTGCAGGACACTGAATTTCTTTCTTGGCCTTGTGCATCAGCTACTTTAAAAGCTAGAAAACATTCCAGGTATCCACAATAAACAAGTGATTTTCTAGGGCTAAATCCTAACAGCTAGTGTAGTCCAATTACTCTGAATCTATATTTAACAGTCTTGTAAACTTCAGTTTTAAAGTAGGCTAAGAATAGTTTGTCCAGATGGAGAATGAACATATTTTGAAAGTGTTTGATATAAACTGGAATTTTGATGAGTGTGAGCTCTTTCAGAAAGTACTTTGCCCACTAGATATAAATTTCCATTCATAAATAACTCTGCTAGGGAACTGGAGAGGAAAACTGAGTCTTTTCTTATAATCTTATAAAGGCAAATAAATAAATAAATAACAAGAAATTTTCGTTTTTAAGACAAAGTATCTAGCCCTGGCTGGCTTAAACTCCTTCTGTAGCCAATAGTGGTCTTGAACTTCTGATCATCTTGTATCGACTTCCTAAGTCCTGGAATTACAAGCATACAACATCACTCCCAGTTTACCTAGTGCTAGGGAAGGTACTCAGAGCCTCATTTAAGCTAGACAAGCACTACACCAACTGCACTACATCCCAGTTCAAGAGAAATTATCTTTTACAAGATTTACTTATTTATTTTATGTATATGAGTACAGTGTATCTGTCTTCAGACATACCAGAAGAGGGCACTGGATCCCATTACAGATGGTTGTGAGCCACCATGTGGTTGCTGGGAATTGAACTTGGGACCTCTAGAAGAGCAGTCAGTGCTCTTAAGCTATGAGCCATCTCTCCAGCCTCCAAGAGGTAATTTTTAAGTGAAGATCTTTAGTGACTACCAGGATGATGCCTGCTATTTCTATTTCTGCATTGGTGACCACAAATAAAAGAAATGCTATCAGTACAAAAGAAATGTGTATCCAATTCTCATAATTGCCTTTAGGTTACCAAAGTTGGGTAGGAATGATCAGAAAATAACAACCCTGAACATATATCTAAGACAGAAATCACAAGTTTTGAAATAACTCTCAGGAAATACCTGGAAGTAGCTATGAGGAGTTTCAGTTTCACAATTGTTAACTTCCTAAGAGTCACTTTGTTTCAGAATGAAAGTTGCTAGTGATAACTAGTTTTGGTAGTGATAACTAGTTTTGGTAGTGATAGATAGCTTGGTTCAACGTCACAGTTTTTCACTAAGGAACACCACTCGGTCACCTTAGTCCTCTATGACTGTTTCTTCCCTATTATCTCACTGTCTATGGTCACTCATTGTCACCCTTTCCCTTCATTCCTTCCACCAGTAAATTTAGTTGTGTGCTTCCTCACATTTCAGACCCAGAAAGAGCTTCCTTTCCACTTCACTTCTGATTGGAATAGCCCTTCATTCAACAAATATCTTTGGTGACAAGTACTGTTTGGTAATAAGGGCTGGCAGTGCCACAGCTGGCAGAGTCAGGTAAGCAGGCATACCAGCTGTACTACATCCCTGTCAAGACTGTAGAATAATCCCAGATGTTATGTACCCTCCACCCCCACCACCAAACTCACATGCTGAAGCCCTTAGCCAGGTGATTATGTCTGGATAAAGCCTTTAAGGAAGTAGTTAAGATGCAATGGCATCATAAAGGTAGAGCTCTAACTTGACAGAATTGGTGTCTACAGAGGAGTTACAAGACTGCTGAGGCTATACAGAGAAACCCTGTCTCATAAAACAAACAAACAAACACAGAATGAGATCTCAAAATTGCACCGAGCACACACACTAAGTCATAAGAAAACAACAACAAAAGGTCATATGAAAACATTTCAGGGAGGAGGTCACCTATGACCTCAAGAGAGAGGCCTGGGGGAAAAGCTCATCCTAGCAGCATCTTGACCTTAGGCTTCCCAACCCCAGAAATGTGAGAATAATAAATTGATGTTGCTTAAGCAACCCCAAATGCAATATGATTTTGTCTAGAACTGGAGTAAGAAAAGCCACTATTGGTACTTTAGGTTTAGCTTTCTCTTCCATCAACTACTCAGACTTCAGCTCTAGGCAGGAAGAGCTAGCTTTGTCTGCAGTTAAGCTCCAAATTATAACAGGTTCTTCATTCAAAATCAGGTCTAGTGCCGGTGATAAGGGTACAAGGCTATACTCAGGAGGCAGAGGCAGGCAGATCTCTGAGTTTGAAGCCATCTTGGTCTACAGAGAGAGTTCCAGGGCAGCTAGGGCTACACAGACGAAAACTTGTCTTGAAATAAACAAACAAAAATCAGACTTAGTGATGAGAATGAGCAACTGAAACAGAGGTTGGAAGTGTCTGGAGAATTGTATTTAACTGCAGTGGAGGGATGATATTGCTGTCTGGAACCTGAGTTTGGTAGATACAGAAGTAGAAGGGTGTGTGGATCACACTGTGTGTGCATCAGCTTGTGCCTTAGTCATTCTGCATTGAGAGTGACTTAAACAACATCAGTTTATGTGTTGGAAACCAAGTGACTCAGCAATAAGGCTCCTGAACTCTGTTTCTGCATATATCTAACACATATAGTAGACAGGTTTCATCTGATACTGAAGAGCAGAGAGTTGATAATTTCTGTGGCTCAAACTAAGTACAATTATGAAGCTTTAAAATAATTAAGTATTTCATATTATAGCTTCCCCTTTTGGCTTCTTAGAAAATGATGTCCTGGAACAAGTATATGAAAAAGTTGTGTTTCCCATCAACAGAGTCCTTTTATTGGTGATGGTGCAAAGTTTGTTTGGAAGCAAATAGAGCTCTCAAATCCAGGGGCAATGCACAGACTAAATGAGTGTCCAGATTCAACCAGACTTGCAGTGTGCCATACTAGCCAGAAAGACAGAGATAGAAACATAGGGAAAGGAAAGAGGGAGAGAGGAGGAGGAAGGGGATGGCAGGGGACACACACACACCTCAAATAGTATGTAAACACAAAGAATGTTTTGTTCTGCAGAAGTCCAGTATGCTGGGGTCTCCTATTACCAAGATAGAGAGAGACACCCAAGTAAGCTTGCAGGCCTGATTTAAAGCACATTAGGGAATTCCTGGGTAGGTGACTTCTATGTTAATCTGTTGGGTCTAACTCTAGGGACATTCCATTATGAGGGTGTGGGGGCTGGAAACTTGCTGGGAAGGTCTGGGAACTGTTACTGAGGAAGTAGCTGAGGAAGTCTGGAAACTGCTGCTGACCCATTGTCCTTGCCGAAGGCCAGGTGGCAGGGTAGCTTCTGAGGCCTGGACTTGCCTGGAATTGCCCTACTCTTGGAAACAGAGATTTAGACCTAGTCTCTTTAAATTTGAAGCCTGTCATGGAATCAGCCTAGCCTTCTCAGTAGGAACAGCAGCTATAGTATAAAGCTAAAGTTTGGTTCTCAGATTCTATGCTAAGTTCCTCTGTCAGCTTTTGAGTAACTGAGGTCACTAATTTACAAAAACTTTTTCATTTTACTCAGTGGGAGCAGCTGCCTCTTTCCTTCCCGTTAAAACCCCAGAATAACTCCTCAGTTTTACAAAGTTCAGGATTCCCATGAAGTCTAAGATGCTATTTTTTTCCTTCTCTTCCAAAGGTAGTTATTTATCACCTCTGAAAAACAGTTTTTTCTCTTATTAGTTTCACAGTGTTAGAAAACATCATAAATTTAGCTGGAACCCTAGAAGCTACTAGGATATTCACCTATTTTAACACTCAATGGTTGTCTTAGTCAATAAATAGTCTTCATGAAGTAACACTGAAATGAGTGGCACAACTTATCCAGGAAGGCATTTTAAATTCAATTATACCAATGTGTGTGTGTAAGTCCTAAAAATAATAATCTTAGGAGACAGGCACAGTGGCATAGATCAGCAATCCTAGCTACTTGGAAGGCTAAGCTGTGGGAAGAACCAGAGTTAAGAGGCCAGCCAGGGCTACACAGTGAGACCCTGTCTAAAAAAAAGAAGGAAAAGGAAAACACACTCTAAGCCTCCTCGTTCCAGCCTGCAGTAGTAGTGCAAGCCTTTAATCCCAGCACTCTGTAGGCAGAGGCAGGTGAATCTCTGTGAGTTCAAGGCAAGCCTGATCTACAGAGCAAGTTCCAGAACAGCCAGAGCTGCACAGAGAAATCCTACCTCGAAACGAGAAAAAGAAAAAAGAAGTTTCAAAGCCATCAAGTCCTTGTTCTTTTCACATCGTAGTTTCTTCCTGTTTGATTCAGACATGAGGGGCATATCTTACATCCCAAAGCAGACCTGGCCTCCAGGTTCTCCCAGCATCCCTCAGTCCCTTCCTGGAATACCCTGCCCCCAACCCTGAATTTTCCAGCCCAGGGACTGGGCTGCCCCTCCCCCAGAGGCTCTTCCCTATATAATCCAGACATTTTGGTCTCTCCTTTTTTTCTCTCTCTGTGCATGCAATTTTTCTTTCTCTTCTCCTTTTCCTCTCCTTTCTCATGGCCTCCTTTCCTGGGGCCAGTGAATTTGTCTGAAAGCAGCTACCCAATAAACCTACATTTAATGTAATTTAATATGGCTTGACTTGGCTCATTTCACCAGCAGAGAAATAACTTATCACTTCTGCTTGTAGTCTTACTTTTGAGAGATATCTGGTAGCACCTTTGATGTCTTGCTTGGAATAACTATCCCTGCACAGGCAAATCCTCTATGTGGTCAGCTTCCACCTAGTTTCAGGAGATACTTGACTGAGTTGTCTGCCATGATGTAACAAAAATTGACACTCCTCCAGTTTCTATAAATGTGTTCATGTCCTTTTGAGCTTCAGAATGGCTTTAATTCCTTTTTGGATTTTATCATGTTCCTCAAAATTCTTCTAGCTGATGACCATTTCTTGATCTCAAAGCCACTCCATTTTCAGATTTTTATTATAGCAACATCCTTTTACCAGGTATCAATATATTCAGATCAATTATCTCTCCCCATGTAGCAATATGTTTCACAAACATAGCAATGTAAAGCAATACATGGTCTCTGTGGGTGAGGAGGGCACAGCTCAGTTGGGTTTTCTGCTCTGGGACATCTCACAAAGTGTTAGTACTGGAACTTGTTTGATGCTCAACCAGAGGTAATCTATTCCCAAACTCTTGAGAGTGTTAGTAAGATTCTTTTCTTTCTGGGTTGTCAGACTGGCTGGAAAATCCAAACTTAGAATCTTGTTTTCTTGCTGTCTGACAGAAGACCACCCCAGTCTATTGGCACTGTACCTCTCCTCATGGAAGGTTATTTCTCCAAAGCCAGTCAAGAAAGGGAAAACAGTGTGCCAGCAAGATGGAGGCTGTCTTTAGAAAGTGACACACCTTTTTGTTTTTGTTTTTGTTTTTGTTTTTGTTTTTTGCCATATGCTATTGACAAGAAGGAGGTCACAAGTATCCATGTCCCCAAAGGACTCAATTAAGTCATGAGAACTGACAGCTGTCTTAGTCTGCCACAAAATACAGATGTGCCATGTGTGTGAACATCTAATAGTTCGTGTATTCACATCCAGTTTGTATAAACTACTCTCTTAAATCTGTTCAGAGGCATTATGCTGCATATAGCATGTAGTACAG
The DNA here is from genome assembly GCA_019843965.1 of Rhynchomys soricoides. NCBI lineage: Eukaryota > Metazoa > Chordata > Mammalia > Rodentia > Muridae > Rhynchomys > Rhynchomys soricoides. Next base: position 25,006,178 of record JADRCH010000007.1, on the reverse strand, counting down.
TGGTAACCAAAAACAGACACAGTTCCCATCCTTGTGGAAAATATAGAGGCAGAGAGAAAATGACCATATGAGGAAACAGGAAATCTGGCCAGGTAGGGTAGTGCATACTTTTAATTCCAGGGCTCAAGGAGCAGAGGTAGGAGAAGCTCTGGGAGTTCAAAGCCAGCCTGGTCTCCATAGCAAGTTCCAAGTTGGCTAGGGCTAGATAGTGAAACCCATCTCAGATGAAATTTTACAACTTTGACAAATAATGAGAAACTTTCACAGTGCTGTGAAAATCTGTAAAATGAGCAAATAAACTGACCTAATGGTTGAGTGCAGCTCCTGAGAGAAAATTACTTTTTTGCTTGAGATATAAAATTGCATGGCAAATATCTAGGAAAAGAACATAAATGAATTACACACAAAAAGAAGAGCACATACAAGCAGCTGGAAGCCTAGCATCAAAGGAATGAGAAATGAAAATTTAAAACAAGGAAACCAAGACTTGCCACCAGCTCTGCTCTCTTCCCTGAGCTGACACTGATGTATCTATTCAGTTTCTCTTGCCTACAATTTCCTCTCTATCCCATTTTTCTCTTGTTATCAACAATCCTAACTCATCCTTCAAGTTTAAAGCTTGTTGCACTTAGTGTTTCTCTAAACCAACTGGTCTTCAGTGACACCAAACACTCCACCAGCCCTGTCAGAACTTGGTCCCGTGGGAAGCAGAATTTGTTGAAAAATCAGCATGCAGGTTGTCTGTTAGTATGTGCTCTTAAAACCAATCGGTGGAGAGAGGATAAAGTGTGACTGGAAAGAAAGGGAATGTAACCATGAGAGTTTGGTAATAAGAAAGTCTTTGAGATTGCACCAAGTTGCAGCCAAACAGCCCAGATTTTTATATTCCACCAGGCTAATGACTCCTTGAGAGGAAGATGACTTCGGCTGAGGAAGTTTCAGTAATTTCTCCCAAAAGGATGACAAGGAAGGGATGTCTTTTGCTGTTGCTGCATGTTCAGAAGTGTCTTTATTCTTAGAGGATCTAAGGACCCACTGATCACAGCCAGCCCTACATCAGCATCAAGCTTGAATCAACTATCCTCACTGCCTTCTTACAAGGCTCAATTGTCCTCACCAGCTTTTCAGGAGGTTTGTTTGTATGAGACAGGTTTTCACCGTGTAGCTCTAGCTATTCTGAAATTCACCATGTATCCCAGGCTGGCCTTGAATTCACGCACAGAGACCCACCTGCTTCTGTCTTCCTGGTGCTTAGCTTAAGGCATATTTTGCTCCTTGTTTTGGGTTGAGATTTTTTTGCTTGTTTGTTCATTTGTTTTGGTTTATTTTTTCAGTTTTGAGATTTTTGACCACAGAGATCAGATATTTAAGAGCAAAGCACTGGGATTTAATAAAAATCAGGTGAACAAAAGATTAAATAATGGTCAAAAGACTTGATTAGCCAAAACCACAAGACCCTAACTAAAATAGTTGACTTGCTGTTGAAAGATTTATTTTTAATCATGTCTTTGTGTGTATCCATATGAGTGTATGCCAAGTGTGTAGGGGTGCCTGTGGAGGTTATGGGTGTCAGATCTCCTGGAGCTACAGTTACAATTCGTTGTAAGCCACCTGCTGTGGCTGTTGGCAAATGCATGTCCCCTGGAAGAGTAATTAATATATGATCTTTACTGCTGAGCCATCTTGACAACCCTTGGGTTTTCTCTATAAAATATCCCTAAGACTTGTGTTTTAACACTTGATTTCCATCTGGTAGTGCCATTTGGGTAGGTTAGGAGACAGGTGGAAGAAGACAGGTCTGCTTCAAGTCCTAGCTTCCTGCACCAAGTTATGAGAAACCCTCACTGCCAGCATCACTGCCATGCTTTCCCCAGCATGATGTGTGGCACCTTCTCCAACCAAGAACCAAAGCCTTCCACCGTTTAAGTGCTTCTTCCCTGAGAGAAAGAGGGAGAAAGGGGGGAAGAGAGGGAGGGAGGGGGAGACAGAGACAGAGAGAGAGAGAGAGATGCAGTTTTTTGAGACAAGGTCTCACTGTTGCCCTGGATGGCCTTGACCTCATTCACTTTTTATGGAAGTCAGAGTGGCCTTAAACTCACAGAGATCCACCTGTCTCTGTCTCTTAAGTGTGAGGATTGAAGGTGTATGCCACAACAACCTACTTCTGGGACTTTAGCACAGCAACAAGAAAAGTAACCAGGGCCAGTGAGATGGTGCAGGGTGTAAAAGCATTTGCCAAACCTGATGACCTCAGTTCTACCCCAAAATTCATGTGGTAGGAGAGATCTGACACCTGACGATTGTTCTCTAACCTCCACATATGTGTCCTTGCACACATATACAAGCAAAATTTTAAAAAATGTAAAAAAAAAAAAAACTTTTCTAGAAGAAATCCATTTTTATTTTGACAGAGTTTAGCACAGTCCACATTTCTTTTTCAGATTTATGAATGTTGGTCTGCATGTATGTAGATATACCGTGTGTGTAGTGCCTGAAACTGGCCTGAAGAGGGCGCTGGATCCCATAGAACTACATGAAGTCAAGGTTGTTGATGTGTTTATAAAAAGATAAAGATATATATATATGCTCTATGGGTGTGTGGTGAGGTGGGGGAAGAGGTGCCTCAGCAGGCCCATGCCCAGGCATCCCTTCCTCCTGAGGGACCAGCCACACAACGGTATGGTATAGAATAGAGTTTATTCAGGAGTGGGGAGGGGAGTTAAGAGGGTAGTAGAGGCAGAGAAAGGCAGAGAGAGGGAGAGAGTAGAGAAGTAGAGAGGCTGGCCATGACCACATGGAGAGGGGGGAAAGGGAAAGGGGAGAGAGTGGGAGCAAGGGGGCAAGAAGCAGGCAAGAGAGCAAGAGTAAGAGATGCAAGGAGGCAAAAGAGAGAGAGGAGGGGCAAGCAGCCCCCTTTATAATGGACCAGGCCCACCTGGCTGTTGCCAGGCAACTGTGAGGTGGAGTTTAGACAGAATGCTAACAGTTGTGAGCCACCATGTGGGTGTTGGAAACTGAACCCGAGTGCTCTGTAACAGCAAGTGCTCTTAACCACTGTGCTATCTCTTCAGACCTGGCCTTGATTCTCAGTCCTGTGGTCTAGGCCATTCAGGTGCTGGGATTATAGGAGTGTGACACGATACCGTATCTAGGTCTACAGGACCTTAACAAAACAGACTGTTTTCTATCAGTTTTTCAACTATTCTTCATATTCCCTATTATTTATTAGGATAAACATTATTCTAATGCCCTGTATGAATTTTTAATTCCACAGATACACTATATCTCAGTATACATGCTAGAAATGAACTTTATACAATAAAGTTTTCCATTTCCTTCAGGAATCAATGATTTTCACCCCTTGACTGTCACTGAGCTCAGATGGAAAGGCATGAATAACTATAGTGCCTCATAGTAGACTTCCGCCTTCCAGGACCATGAGAAAACATGTTTCTAAGTGATGATTAATCTTTGCTGTCAATTTGACTGGATTTGGAATCACCATGGAAACACGCCCCTGAGTGTGGCTGTGAGGGTATTTTTAAAAGGGTTTAGCCTATAAGAATTCACCCTAATTGTGAGTAATGTCATCCCATAACTAGGCCAGAGTCCCAGGCTGTAGCAGGAACAGCAGGGCCTCTTCTATGTAAACACTGGAGGTAGCATAGCCGCAAAAGAATCTTCTGCAAGAGGACCTAATTGAGGACTGCCTGAGAGACCAAGGATTGCTGGCCAATCAGGAACCACTGTTTAGAAGAGGTGCTTTCTTGGTACCAATGGGGGTGAGGGAGGAGGGTATTAAAGGAACTTGCAGCAGTGTGCAGATGCTCAGTTTCTCACCTGCTCCTGGAGTCTGTCCAACCCCCAAGGGCAGGTAGGGTCTGGCATCGAAGAGTACAGGGCACAGGCAACACCAGGCTGAATAAAAAGAAAGTGATGCTGAGAGATGGCTTCCTCTCCCTCTGCTTGTTGTCTTTGAATGTAATGTGACCAGCTGCCTCCCATTCCTACTGGTGACTTCCCTGCCAGGACAGAAGACAATACCTTCAAACTGTAAGTCAGAACAAAACCAAAACATAACAACAGCAAACCCCTCCCCTTTGTTGAGTTGCTTTTGTAGGGTTTTTTGTCACAGCAACAAAAGGAAAGCAGCCTATACAACACCCAGTCTGCAGTAACTTGTTATGTCAAATGGAGCACATTGACACATACATAAAATCCAAAGAATGACTGCACAGCATACTGGAAAAGACATGTTACCAGAGGGTCAAGAGCAGGGAGGTTGAGGTGGGGTGGGGTCTGTAGTCTAGTCTTAGATCTGAGCTCAGTCCCTTAACACTGGGGTAAAAATCCTCTACTCTATAAAATTACTGGCTTCAAATAATATTGTTTCAGGTTCTTTGAAACAAACAAAAATTGAAACAAAACTTTCAAACTAAAAACATTTAACTCATTTTAAATATACTGCTTAAGCATTACAGTGCCAGGAATTCTATCCTCAAGGAAGTAAGGATGGATATTTAAGATTTTCTTTTTCTTGAGACAGGGTTTCTCTGTGTAGCCCTGGCTGTCCTGGAACTCACTCTGTAGACCAGGCTGGCCTCAAACTCAGAAATCCGCCTGCCTCTGCCTCCCAAGTGCTGGGATTAAAGGCGTGCGCCTCCATTGCCCGGCTATTTAAGAAGATTTAGTTGCAAGCATGTTCATGACAATTATATTTTATGTCAAAACAAACTCTATAGTTTGTCCAGCAATAAAGTAGAAGGTGCTAGAGATGGCACAGCAGTTAACAGCACAGGCTGCTCTCAAAGAACCCTGGTTTGGTTCCTAGCACCTAGATATGTAGCTCACAACCTATAACTCCAGCCCCATGGACCTGGTGCTCTTTTGTGGACTCTGCAGGCACTACATGCACATGGTGCATTTACATACATGAAAGCAAAACAGAACTGGACTGAGATCGGTGGTCCTGCTGCAACTGCCCTGGGTTGGGATGATGCTGAGACTCTGGGTGGGAATTCTAGCTCTTCTGGGCTAGGTTGGGAGGTTCTTGGGTAGACTGGGGCTTTGCTGTTTGTCAGGTGGCAGTGGATAGACAGTGTGTAGCCAGAGGAAAGAAGGTATGAAATAACAGAAATACACATAAAGTAAGAAAACAAATCTTTTGTTTTTTAATCACAGTAGAGATGAGAAATATAATATCTTGCCATCCAGTTGACAGCTGCTGACCAAAATAGAATCATCCTGTTTTGAGGTTGTTCCCACTGGTAGTTTTCCCATGTTCCAGAAGATCCATGCACATACAGGAAGATATAGATATGTAGATATATAGATATATGAAATTTGGTGATTATATGCTGAGAGCTGATGTGAGGGGAGTTAGAAGGAAATATGATGAGTGGATTATAATCATATTACATGTATGATTATAATGAAATCCTCAAAAATATAAATTTTAATTACATATAATATCTTGTCATTAAAATTGCTACTATATATTCATAGTTATTGTATAAAAGTATAAAATGTTATCTCAATAATAAATAATGGTAGTGTTGAGAAATTCTGTTCTTAAAAATCATGAATGGGAAAAATCTTTGCTTGGAATCACACTTTTGCAGGACCTAAAGCTATGAGTTTTTGCTTATTTTGGGAGGGGGTTAAATGAGAAGTCCCTCACAGGTCCAGATATTTTAACCCTTAGTGGTGCAATTTTGGGAGGTTAGGGAACTTTAGATTGTGAAGCCTTATTGGAAGGAAAAAGCCACTGGGATCGGGTTTTTGAGGGTTATAGAGTCATCCCACCTCCACTTTCCTCTCTGGGCCTTCCTGTCAATCAAACTGTGATCAATCAGCTTCCTGCCGACATGCCTTCCTGGCCTTAAAGACCCTAACCCTCTGGAATGGTATATCAAAATAAATTCTTTCTTTCATACTTTGCTTTTGGTCATATTTTATCACAGCAATAAAAATAAGTGTTTGTGGTTTTGTTTGTTTGAAATGGCGCTTGGCTATGAAGCCCTGACTAGCCTGGAACTCTGAGTCCTCCTGCCCTAGCCTCCTGACTATTGAATCAGTCACAAACGTACCACCAGATCCAGGGATAAGTGACTTTTAAAACATCTTGGATGGCTTCTTGGAAGCAGCTGACAAGTCCTAAACGAAAATATTTAAAAGCTTTGGGAAAACCTATGAAACTATCACCACAACAAAGAACATATTCACCTCTCCCATGTTCCCTTGGCTCCCTTAACACCTTCCTCAAACTGCCTTGCTCCTACCCCATGTCCCTAAGTAACCACTGACTTGCTATCACTGTAGATCAGTTTTCATTTTCTTTCTTTTTTTTTTTTTTTTGGTTTTTCTAGACAGGATTTCTCTGTGTAGCCCTGGCTGTCCTGGAACTCACTCTGTAGACCAGGCTGGCCTCGAACTCAGAAATCCGCCTGCCTCTGCCTCCTGAGTGCTGGGATTAAAGGCGTGCGCCACCACTGCCCGGCTGGTTTTCGCTTTCTAATTATCCCCAAATGGAATCTACGTACACTATGTACTGGCTTCTTTCTCTCGGTTTAAAAGATACATTCATACTGTTGTATGTGCTTATAGTTCATTCCTTTTTATCTGTGATTGGCAGTCCCTTGAATGAGTTACTCAGAAAAAGCACTCATTTCCAATCCAGAACTTCTCATTGAGGGTTTTGGGCACATTTTACATTTTATCTTTGTCATTCACCAGGAATTAGGACTTTTGTCTACTTAGGTCAGAGCTAGTATTCAATCACACACAGCTGTTTTGCCTTAAGTATTTCAAAGCATTGCTTCATTTACATTTTAATCTAATCTTTGTGCTGTTGCAATGAATAACCCTAACTTTCCGGAAGTAGAATTATGTTCTTACAAGTTTTGTTGACTGTATTGGATGCAAACCAGTTGGGTGTGACCCTACTCTTTTGTTTTTAAAATATAAGTGCATGGTGAGATAAAGATATAGTTCAGTGGGAGAGTGCTTGCCTACCAAGCTTAAGGATCTGGGTTCAATCCCCAGCATGACCACAAAAACGAAGTGCATATACATGTGTATGCACAAAGAGAAGGAGGGAGGGAGCACGAGATATGATGACAGTGTGCCCTGATACCAAATATAGCAAATGGGGAACACACGGGACGACGTACTCTTACCAAATCATTTACTTGCTAGACTGTCAAAGGGACTAGCATGCTCACCTACAATTACTGTAATCCTCTAATTCATAAATCCACGGGTGATAAAATGATCAGTAGAACTTCTTAGGAAAACTATGACCAACACAAATAGGTGTGGTTATAAATCTGATTCCAAAAATATGAATGAAATTTATTAATTTTTAAAGTTCATGTAGATCTCATTTTAAGGTTCTGGCCTTTATAATTTAGCCCTTAATTATAAGTCTGCAAAAAGCTTACAAGAGTAGCTTATTACTTTCAAAACTCCATTCCACCCATTAAGCACAAAACTCATTACAATACTGATGGGTCAAAATATATGAATAGGTTTTTAGTTTGTATTTACTTCAGTTGTTTACATGCTAATTATTTAATTATAGACACTGTTTCCTTACAACAAAGTCAAAATACAAATACTAAGGTAGTCCCCAAGCATTTTTATAATTAAGAACTGAAGAAGCGCCTCAGTTATTTATTTTTGGTGCTGGGAATTGACGCCAGTCTTGCATATGTTCAGCAAACATGTTCTATCGCTGAGTGACATTCCCCAACCCACCTAGTTTCCTTCTAATGCTACATTCGACTGTTGGACAACACATGCATCCAAAAAATGGCAACTCTTTTTGTGTTGTATAAAAGCTTAAAATAATATGCTTCCCTTGCATATAAATACAGTCTAGTGGGCTTCCTCTCAATATTTCCTATTAAGGCTACAAATTAGTAGGAAAATAATAGTGCCTCCCACGGGCTTGCTGACTTTTTAATTCTGGAGCCTGACAACAGACAGCAGGAGTGAATAAGAGAACGGACGCAAATGTTGGCAAATGTTAATATGCTAGTCCTCCCCGAAGAAATACTCAGATGTGAATTACACGTGCCCGCAGCCTCAGACTCCATGGAGTTCCCTCTGGAAGCATCCACCTGGACCCTGATCTAGGGAGAAAAAGCCAGTCCACTGCACCCTCACTGCAGGAAAGAAAGCGGAAAGTCAGCTCATACTCCGATGGATTTGACCGTCTTGCTCGCGCGCAGGTCTCACACCTAAGCCCCTCTCCGCACCCAGAGCGCCTGAGCCCGCAGGAGTTCCGCAGTCAGGCTTCTAGCTCCCTCTCCCCAAGCTCCGCGTCGCTCCAAGTCGCCAACCGCACACGGCTCAAGACTAGACACCTTCAAGACTAGAGTCTGCCCGGCCCCGCCCATCGCACCCACATGACGCATGCCCCGCCCACAGCCTCCACGTGACCCAGCCGGCCTCCGCGCGCAGCGTGGATCGCGGCCGGAGCCGCCATTGTTCCGCCGGGGGAGGACAGCCGGGCCTGGCGCTGGCGCTGCGACGCCGCTTAGCGGCCGCCTCTGGAGAGACTCTGTCCCCGTGGCCCCGTGTCCTCCTGGCGGCGGCGGCGTGAGGCCGGCTGCGGGGACTGGGAACCCTCAGCCCTGCCTGTGTCAGCGGCGCCTGCTTATTCCCTACTCCGGCGTGAGGGACGGCCGCGATGCGCTCGGCCTGAGGTGTCGCGGCCTTCGTCGCTTCCTACGACTGTTCCAGCGGCGTCTGTGCTCCCCGGCGTCATCCCGCGAGTCTCTGACGGGAGGGAAGATGGCTGCACGAAGCTGGCAGGACGAGCTGGCCCAGCAGGCCGAGGAGGGCTCTGCCCGGCTGCGGGAGTTGCTCTCGGTCGGCCTAGGTTTTCTGCGCACCGAATTGGGCCTCGACCTGGGGCTGGAACCGAAGCGGTACCCGGGCTGGGTGATCCTGATGGGCACCGGCGCTCTCGGGCTGCTGCTGCTCTTCCTTCTAGGTTACGGCTGGGCCTTGGCTTGCGCCGGCGCCCGCAAGAAGCGAAGGAGCTCGCCCCGCAAGCGGGAGGAGGTGGCCCCGTCTACTCCGGCCCCCGAGGACCCAGCCCAGCTGAAGAATCTCAGAAACGAGGAGCAAAAGAAGAAGAACCGGAAGAAGCTGCCTGAAAAGCCCAAAGTGAGTAGTGGCTAGTAGCGCGGTGGTCAAGGGAGGCGAAAGCGCTTAAGCCAGAGTTCAGGACAAGGTGGTAGGTGAACACGTTCCTTGAGTAGGGGGAAGTCGGAAAGTGTAAGAACCAGTAGGAAAGTCGAGTTTTCCTGTATGAAAATTAACTCCGGGTTAGGTTAAACTTACACCCATCATATGGGAACCTTGGCTTCCCCAAAAGCAGATCCTTCCTAGAGGCCTATGGAAGTAGGATGTGTGTGGAGGTAAATGGGACCTTACAGTGACGTTGGGAAGTTCTGAAAAGATTGCTTGGAAAAGAGAGAAAGATGTCTATCTCAAGTCACATTGAGACTAGAGACCGTGGCTAGTGAAGAATATACGATGACCTAAAAATTCTGGCTTAAAGAGGATTAATGGTCAAGACATACTCATCTTAGTTGAAAATGTTAAAGGAAAATGGTTACCCTGTCTTAGCCTGGTGAGTGTGGCCATTGGGTTGCTGGTACAGGAGCTGGGCAAAAGGGAGCTGGCGATCTAATACTCCTTCGGAATATATGGCCCTGAGCAAAACATAAGGCAAGTTCAGCATAATAGTCTGTAGTACAGTCCGAGATGTGGAAGGTTTTTTTGGTTTTTAATAAAGTAAAAAGATTGGAATCCTGAAGGTTGAGAGAAGGTTTCAAGCCGCAGTTTGCTGAACCACATGTGGAAATGCAAAATATATTCCGTTTTTATTAGGCCTTAGTGTTTTACTTCTACGTCCCGTGTTGTGATTTCTCCGTAGTATTTTGTTATATGTATATTTGGTGGGGAGATCTTGTGCCATAGCACGCATGCAGAAATCAGAGGAAAACTTGGAGTTGGTTCTCTCCTTCCACCACGTGGATCTTGGGGATTGAACTCCAGTACTCAGGCTTGTTGGCAAGTGCCTTTAGCCACTGAACTATTTTAGTAGCTTGTTTTGCGTATTTTATGTAATATAAAAGATAAGTAACATTAGAAATATCTATTAGCATAGTGTTGGTGGTGCATGCATTTAATCTCAGCACTCGGGAGGCAAGGGCAGGAGGATCTCTGATTTTGAGGCCATCCTGATAAACATAGTTACAGGACAGCCAGGGCTGCATAGAGAAACCTTGTCTCCAAAAAGAAAAATACCTCCTGTTTTTATATCATCTAAATGTAACTTACCACCTTTTCAGAACAATTCAGTAAGCCAGTACCAGGTTCTTACTATGAAGAGATGTGCTTTGGAATGTTTGATGGGCATATAGGAATTAAAATCAATCATGACAGCTAGTGTGGGAGACAGGTTCATAAAAACTGTGTTCTTGGACCCTTAAGTGCTAAATAGAAGTGTGAATACAATGTTAGTGTGATTTTAGAAGGTGGAGACTAGTTCCAGTTTGAAAAATTTAGGAAAGTTATTTCAGGAAGCTGGGATCCACATCAAAAAAGAATATTGTTAGTAACACTACAAAAAAGGCTGACTGCTCATATCATAAGCATTCATGTTTTGATTGCTGAGTGGAAAGATAGAAGAGAGGAAACCTAGAAAGTTATCATTGTAATACTTCTGAAATTAGGAGAAAACAGAGCACACTGAGAACATGCATAATTAAAAGTTCTATAGACACTGGGCAGTTGGTGGTGTATGCCTTTAATCCCAGCATTTGGGAGGCAGAGGCAGGTGGATTTCTGAGTTCAAGGCCAGCCTGGTCTACAGAGTGAGTTCCAGGACAGCCAGGGCTACACAGAGAAACCCCATCTCAAAAATCAAAAACAAAAAAAAAAGTTCTGTAGACAGCATCAAGGGTTAAGTAATGTTTTAATGAAAATAGAACGCTTGGCTTCAGAGTAAAGGTGATCTTGAAACAAACCACATGCATTAATACTAAGATCTGTGTGGATTGTGGCAGGTTATGAACTTTTCAAAGCCTCTTTAGGATATTTAGAATTTCAGATGGACCTGAGGAGAGAGACAGGTGCTCCAAGAGTCCATTTGAAGTGCACCATGACACGGATGACTCATCTGAAGGAAGAACACACTTACTTCACTATGAAAAACGTACAACAGATTGGCTCATCTTGCTTTTCATTTGTGTTAAGGAAGGGGGAATGGATAAGTAAATCTACTGACATCTTTAAGGAGCTGGAATTGAGATTGGATCATTGAATGTGAATTAGGTGAAAAAAAAAATAACCATCGGCCAAATAGTAAGAATGTATTAGAGAAGTTATGGTCCTGAAAGTTTGACTGCAACTCAGAAATATATTTTGTATTTCAGCATAGACATAAACTTGTTTTTCTTTAATGCATTTGTGACTCACAAAATTGGTTTCTCATTTGATTATAAGGCCTGACAACCCCATCCCACCCTCCCCTTAGAAAAATACTGCTTTCCAGGGCTAAGTATAAACTTCATTATTTTCTGTTCATTTTGTTTCTTGTACTGTGATGCATTTTTACTTAGGGGAAGAAAAAAACAAACAAGGCCTACTTATAGGTTGAAAGCAAGAAAAAGGGGGCATTTTCCATCTTCCTGTGAAGGAACCATGAAAAATAAAAGCTTAGTGTCTCCCCAGGGAGCTCTATGCCAGTTACAGAAGATATTTGTACACAGTCCACTCCCCATGTATGCGCTGCATACATGTAGATTAAACCAACTAAGGACCAACATTTTATTTTTAGGGGCTGGTGATGTTGCTAAGTTGTTTAGAGTGCTTACTTGGCATGCATGACTCCCTGGGTTCATTGGCCTGAACTGCATAAACTGGGGGTCTTGGCATATACCTAGAGTCCGAACATTAAAAGTGGAGAGAGGAGAATTAGATTTTTAGGGTCACCTTAAGCTTGAGGCCATCTGAGGATACTTGAGACCTCTCTTCCCAGATCAATGATTTTTAAAAACTGCAATTGTACTGAATTAGGTACAGACTTTTTCCTTGTCATTAGTCCCTAACCTATACTGCATAACAGCTGTATATAAAATGTACTTTGGAATAAGTATAATTACTCTAAAGAGGATTTCAAGTGTATGGGGATATGTGTAGGTGACATACTAATACTTCATTTTATTTTATGAGGTAGTTGGCATCTGTACTTCTTGGTATTCTTGAGAGTTCTGGAATCCCTCTCCAATGGGTACTGAGGGACTTTATTCAAAACATTAACATTACAGCCCTACTGTGGTCTCAGAGGGCACCAAATGTCTAATCATAGAAGTTGCTTTTAAAGTAAAGAGATTCAATCAAATTAGTGGGAAAAACCTAAGAAATGCTAAAAGCTGCAGAAAACCAGTTGTCAGCTTGGAAGGAATAGGGAGCCCTAAATGTGAATAAAACATTGTTTGACTTGTTATATGTCCAAATTGAAGATCTTAGTTAAAACACTGAAGGAGTCTCCCTTCTTGGGTGTTTGCAGTAGAGTCAGTTTGAATGCCTTTAAAATTTGTGGATTGCTGAGTTGTATTTTAGACCATTAAAGTTCAAGCTTTTTAGAACTGGATCTAGGGAACCTGCTTTCTTGTTACCCAAGATGATCTTGAACTCCTGGCTTGCATGGTCCTCCATCTCAGCCCTGAGTTTTTGGCACTACAGGTGTGTACCACTGCCTGGCTTTTTAAATTGTATTCATAACAAGCTGATTAATTTGAAAACCACTCACTGGAATAGAGCTATAAAGTCCATACGATAAGAACTTTTATTTTCTTTTTTTGTATGCTTGTTTTAGAGACAATGTCTCTCACTATTCAGCTCTGGCTGTCTTGGAACTCACCATGTAGACCAGGTTGGCCTTGAATTCACAGAGCTCAGCCTGCCTCTACCTGTGAAGTTCTGGGATTAAAAATGTGCACCACTACACACAGATGACTTCAGCACTGAGACTGGAGAATTAAATATTGGGGTCCAGGCCATTTTGAACTATGGTATTTGTCAAAAAATAATAAAGATCTTTCTAGCCATGAAGTGGTGGTGTACCTGTAATCATAAAACTCCAGCAGAGGCAGGGGGATCTTGAGGTCAGCTTTGCTATACAGCAAGACTCTGGTGGGCCTCCCTCCTCCAGCCCCCCCCCCTTTTTTTTTAGTTGAGTCACTTATTCAGGTGCATTTGGTGATGTAAACTACTAGTTTGTTTGAATGAACATTTTATGTTTCAGGATATATTGCCTAAATCATGCAATCCCTGTTTTCAAAATGTTTATCTGTTTGTGTGAACCTGTATATGTATGGGTGTAGAAACCAAAATCAATGTTGAATGTCTTCCTTAATCAATCTCCTCTTTCTGTCTTAAACCTTTTATTATGTGTCTGAATGTTTTGCCTGTACATAAGCGTTGCTTAGGGCCATGGAGGCCTAAAGAGGACAGTGGATCCCTTGATACTGACTGGGGTTACTGGTGGTCATAAGCAACCATATGGGTGTTGGTAATTGGATCTTTCTGGAAGAAACAAGTGTTCTAAACTACTTCTTCAGCCTCCTTTTTTGTTATTCTTGTGTTTTCTTAATAAAGTAATAAATTTTATTTTAATTTTTATACATTTTGATCATATTCCTTGCTCTTCCCCAACCACCCAGATCCTCCCCACCACCCTCTCCACCCAACTTCATGTACTCTTTCATTTCTGCCCCCTCCAAAAACAAAGGGCTGGAGAGATGGCTCAGCAGTTAAGAGCACTGATTGCTCTTCCAGAGGTCCTTAATTCAGTTCCCAGGAATCACATGGTGGCTCACAACCATCTATAATAGGATCTGATGCCCTCTTCTGGTGTGTCTGAAGACAGCTACAGTGTACTCACATATATAAAATAAATATTTTTTCTTTTTTTAATCAAACAAACAAAAAAGTCAAAACAAAACCAATAAGACAAATAAAAATAATTAACCAGACAAAAAGTGCACCATAAAACATGATTCTGTTTTGTGGTGGCTAACTCCTGACGTTCGGCCTGCTCTGGAATGTGTTTGAAAGATCTCCATTGAAGAAAACCTTTTCTTTCTTTTTGTTGTTGTTGCTGTTGTTGTTTTGGTTTTTGGAAACAGCAGCTGTGGCCATCCTGAAACTCTGTAGACCAGGCTGGCCTCAAATTCAAGAGCTTTACCTGCCTCTGCCTCTCAAGTGCTGGGATTAAAGGCATGTATTACCACCTCTGGCTTTTTGTTTCTTAATAAATTATATCCATACCTACTCTTCTCCCCCCCCTCTAAGATGTCTCCAACTTCACATATCCTTGTTTCAGTGACCCACTGAGTCCAGTTAGTGCTGCTTGGATGCACAAAGTTATGGGGGTGTGAAACTTTCCCATCTACCTTAATTTAGGCAACCTATCAGTAGTCGTACCCTGAAAGAAAAATGACTCCCTCTGTCCCAGCACCTGTCAACTGCCAGTAACTCCTTGGCAAAGAATGAAGCCTTACCAGTTCATGTCCCATCCATGAGGGACTTTTGACTGGTTTGATCTTGGGCAAGTAACACAGTTACTGTTTCTTTGTGAGTACAGTAGCCATGTTGTATCCGAAAGAGCATTTCACAGCACTCCTCTTTATCCTCCGGAGCTTACATTCTTTCCTCCCCTCTCTTCCACAATGTTCTCTGAGCCTTGAGGGGGTGGTACAGATGTTGCATTTGGAGCTGAGCATTCACATCATTTATTCTCAGCATTTTCTTGGTTGTGAGTCACTTTGTTAACTACTGCCCATCAAAGAAAGCTTCTGGCCAGGGTTGAAAGCAGCACTGATCTATGGCATAAACATAAATTTTTAGAAAGGCAGTTTTGATATCATATCCCTTTAGCATAGCAACAGTAGTAGCCAGCTGCCCAGGTTTTGACTAAGTTGTCTTACTGATTTTATGTTTGGTTTTCTTTGTTGTTGTTGTTGTTTTGTTTTGTTTTTGAGAACTTGAGAAAAGGAAAAAGAAGTTGGGGAGGTGGTGAGGATCTGGGATATTGGGCAAGGAATATGATAACAAATCTTTATGACTTTTCAGCCATGGGCTTGTACCCCAGTGTATATAGTACTAAGCATGAACCTCTCCTGTTGTTGCCCCATAACAGTATTCCACTAGGGCACCAATTGGCACATGTTGCGATAAAGATCATTGGTGTCATTTCTCCCAGGGACATGCACAGCAGCTTCCACATTATGAAAAGCTAGCCAGTGGGGAGGAAATTTCCCAGTCAGCTTCAGATTGATTTCTCTATGTCTGTCTATACCCATACTACCCTGAATGCAGCTGATCTCATCTGATTTTTCCATGTTCTGCAATCAAAGTGTTCCACCTTGTTTTTTAAAAACAAGGTCTCTCACTGAACCTGGAGCTTTCCAGTTGGCTAGACTGTTTGGCCTGCAAGCTTCAGAGATCCCTGCCTATTTATGCCCCAGTATGGGAGTTTTAGATACAAGTGGTTTTATGTGGGTGCTGGGAACAATTGAGCCTTCTTCCCCATTACCCCAAGTTTTATTTTTAAAACTTTATTTTTATTTGTAGAATGATTATATTAAGCCTTTTAAATACATCTTTTCTTTTTAGGTTTTTGAGACAGGATTTCTCTATGTAGTTTTGACTATCCTGGAACTTGCTGTGTAGACCAGACTGACCTCAAAGTCATAGAGATTGCCTATCTCTGGCTCCTAAGAATTGGGATTAAAGATGTGTGCCACCATCACCTTGCTTTTCCTTTTTGTTGTTGTTAAATGTATTTTTCAACCTATATATACTTAATACATTGGTTTGCTTTTTATCCTCTAATAAAAATCTAGCTATAGGTCTTTTAGGTGAGAATTGCAGGTGTTCTATTTCTAAAACTGAAAGGAAAGGGTACTTTTTTTTTTTCTTTATATAAGTACACAGCAGCTGTCTTCAGACACACACTAGAAGAGTGCATCGTGTCCCATTACAGATGGTTGTGAGCCACCATGTGGTTGCTGGGAATTGAACTTAGGACCTCTGGAAGAGCAGTCAGTGCTCTTAACCATTGACCCATCTCTAGCATGGTTATGGTACTTTTCATTTGCTGCTTTTTTCCTTTCATTCTTTTTCTCTTCTACTGGCATTTAAAAAAAAAAAAATCATTCTTTTATGTGGTTTTTCATGTTGCCCCAAGTCAGTTCAGGTTTTAAATGAGGAAATATATTCTTCATTTGATCTTTTAGTCTAAGTAATGATTTCAGATGATGTAGGATCTTAGATGAATGGTCTTTAACATTAGGAAGGTTGAGAACCACTGCCTTAACTGCTGGACCATCTCTCCAGCCCCTGTTTGTTTGTTTGTTTGTTTGTTTTGTGTGTGTGTGTCTTTCTTACTTAGTACCACAAGCTCACCTCTCAGCAGGGGTGTCCTGACTCTTGAGTGTTGGGATTGCAGGCATTTGCCCCCATGCTTAGCTAGTAAGGAGTCTTTTTAAATAACGAATTTCCATCCTGCCTAAAATCAACACTTAATAGCGTTTGGACTCACAATCAAAACCTCTTTCCATGGCCTATATGCCCCAGCACCTGCTTTTGTTTCAAAGCCAGTTAGCTTCATTTTATTTGCTACTTTTAAACTACACTGATGGTTTGTTGTTGTTATTGTTGGTGTGTGGTTTGGTTCTTCACAAATGTTTTCACAGTTCATTGTCTTTATATGAACAAATGATAAAGCTTCTAGAATAGTCTTTCACCATTAGTTTTATCAGTCCTTAGATTTTATCTTAAAAATTGCCTTAGAAAGCCAGAAGAGATGGCTAAAGTCTGGAATCCCGGCATTTGGGCATTGGACCAGGAAGATTAGTAATTCAAGGCTGGCCTTGGCTCCATAGCAAGTTTAAAGCCAATTGGCTTGACATAATATCAAAAATAAAAATCACCTTAGAAAATCTTTTTCCACTCACTGTATTTGAAATTGTTATCCCTTTCAGGATTCTGCCTACAAATTGATTGTTTCCTTTGTGATGGTCACCAGGATATGTTCTCCTCATATCCTTTTCAAAGGTCTTTTCCAAGATTAGCCTATTAGAGTGAAAGGCAGTGGCAAACCCTGCCTCACAGAGAGAGGCTTTGTTGATTGGTTGCTGATAAAATGCCTAAAATAATAACACTTGTAGTCATTTGAGTAATTTGTTATTGGGCTAAAAAAAATGTATGGTTTAATATATTCCCAGTAGAACTAGGACTGCTCTTGGTTTTGCTTTATTTTGGTAGTGGTTTTGCTGGTACTACTGAAAGTAAATTTGGATAGGGCAAGATTTAATACCCAGCACTCACTTAGCAGCTCACAACCATTCATAACTCCAGTTCCAGGGGATCTGATTCCCTCTCCTGGACTCCAAAGACATCTGTGTACATACAGTGTACACAGGGTCATACACCTAAATACTCAAACAGGCTCATACACCTAAAATTTTTTTAAGAAATCTTAAATTTTATCATTTGGCATGTAGGTCTATTTTCCTTTTTGATACATACAAAGGATTGAATGCAAGTCTTCTATATGCTGCAGAGGTGCTCTACCGTAACTAAGTTACAATCCTCTCTTT
Source organism: Rhynchomys soricoides (assembly GCA_019843965.1). Lineage (NCBI taxonomy): Eukaryota > Metazoa > Chordata > Mammalia > Rodentia > Muridae > Rhynchomys > Rhynchomys soricoides. The sequence goes on along the minus strand of JADRCH010000007.1, from coordinate 24,988,488 downwards.
ACCTTAAAGTCTATTCCTCTGGCTTTAATTATTAAAAGAATAGTCATATGGGGTTGGAGAGGTTGCTCAGCAGTTAAAAGATACCCGAGTTCTCTTCCTAGCACACATATCAGGTGGCTCTCAAATGCCTGAAACTCAAGCTCCACAGGGTTTTAAATGCCTCAGGCCTTCATGGGTACCTCCACATGCTTATATATACTTATAGACACAAATGTTTTAAAAGGTAAAATCTTTCTAAATAATAATGGATTAAGAGAATTTTAAGTGGGACTGAAGAGATGGCTCAGTTATGAGCACTGACTGTTCTTCCAGAGGTCTTGAGTTCAATTCCCAGCAGCCACATGGTGGCTCACAACCATCTGTAATGGGATCTGATGCTCTCTTCTGGTGTTTCTGAAGACAGCTACAGTGTACTCATGTACATAAAATAAATAAATCTTTTTTTTTTTTTTAAAGAAGAAACCTTTAAGTGATATATCAATCCTTTTAATCCCAGCACTTGGGAGGCAGAGGCGCAGGCGGATTTCTGAGTTCGAGGACAGCCAGGGCTATACAGAGAAACCCTGTCTCCAAAAATAAAAAAAAAAAATACTCCTGGTTTCACAGAAGAGCCTTGAGACTAAGTGACATACTTGAGGTCATAAACAAGAGGAGTTTCATAAGTAAAATGATATTCTAATAAGAATATTATATATATTATTAAATATATTGTTATATATTATATATATTATTAGAATATTAGGATATTATTCTAAGAAGGTCATGTTGTATTTTGTTTTTGTTTTTTGGTTTCTCTGCATAATAGCTTTAGATGTCCTGGAACTCTCTCTGTAAACCAGGCTGGCCATGAACTCACAGACATCCGCCTGCTTTTGCCTCCTGAGTGCTGGGATTGAAGGCATGTGCCACCACTGACTAGCCTAGGTCATGTTTTTACTGTACCTCTCTGATTTCCATAACATTTTCCAAGATATTGAATTGTATTCATAGAATAAACCTAACTTTCCCAGTTAAGTTACATCTTTATTTTAGAAGTTACTACTGAAAGAAAAAAAAATAACTTTAAAAAGTCCAGAATTTTGGCTCCATTTGTTTGGGTACATGCCTTTTTTTTTTTTAAATCTTTTTGTTTCATACTGCCAGAGACCATCAATATCTCCTTTCTTCTTAGATACCAAGAATAAACCTCCTGAATCCCTTATGTTCATTCTACTTTCATGTTATTGATCCATGTTCTACTTTTTAAGTATAAGAAAGCCTTGGAAACTCACAGAGACCAAACTGACAACTAGGGAACATGCATAGGACTGATGTAGACCTTCTGCATATATACTATAGTTGTGGAGATTGGTCTTCTTGTGGGACTCCTAACAGTGGAAGCAGGGACTGTCTCTGACTCTTGCCAGCTTTTGGGACTGGTTTCCTCATACCAGGTTGCCTGATTCAGCCTAGGATGAGGGGAGGTGCCTAGTCTTACTGCAACTTGATATGCCATGTTTTGTTGCTATCCATGGGAGGACTGCCCTTTTCTAAACAGAAATGGAGGAAGAGTGGATACGGGTCGGGAATGGGGGGAAGAGACAAAGTTCTAAGTTTGATGTTATCTAGGGAGTTTTTCTATTTCTTGTGTTTTTTGTCCAGTTCTACTAATAATTTTGAAGTTGAAGTACAGAAAGCTAAACTTCTAGAAACCGTCATCAGAATCTAGGCAAGAAGGACATGGACAATCTGCTATGTCTGTTGTAGTCCTCATCTCAGTTTTCTTTATGTCACACTGAAAACAGTGCTTATGTTTCATTTCTCAGAAATCATCCAGAGCATAATTTAGCCATGTGACAGATATTGAACATCCACGATACAATTAATCAGGAAATAGTTTGGAATCTCTGAAGAATTGGACTTTTACTGGGATCTTCAACACTAAATGAAGTAGCTCCGACTATATGGCAATTGTATTATAGATTATATTCATAAGATTGTTCTAGTGGTTATGAAGAGTTTTTTAAATTGGAGTTGGATTTTAAAATAGATAAATTACAGGCTGCACTGTGTGTAGTTAATATACCTAACATGTATCAATCTGTTTTTAAACTCCTAAGAAATTATCTGGAATTTGTATCAGAATTTTCACAATTAAAAATCTTTCTTATGGGGAGTACATCCAGAGTTAACTTTGCTTGACTTCTTGGGCAGGCTCTGATACTTTCTTGTCCATAAATAAAAATCATGTATGCGAAGCCTCTGGTAGATTCTGGGCATAAAACAAGTACTCAGAAATTGCTAGTTTTTGTAAGGATATATGTATTCTAACTTCTCTGCTAAAGTTACCTCTTCTGAATTTTCATGCTTTGCTCCTTATCATTTTTCTGATGTACTCCACTTTTTTTTTTTCTTCTTTTCTTTTCTTTTCTTTTCTTTTTTTTTTTGAGACAGGTCTCTTCCTGATTCTGGAGTGCATAAATTAGCTTGACTGAATGGCCAGTGAGCTCCAGACTGCCAACCCTGCTGTCACAGTGGTGGGATTACAGACACATATGCCTGGCTTTTAAATTAAGTGCTGGGGATCTGAACTAAAGCCCTCATGCTCCACTCTGGCACTCCACAGACTGAGCCATCTTCCCAGCCAGGACACCCTTGTTCGTCAGAAAGGGGAAATAAGAATACTGTTTCCTTTTTATTTTGGTGTGCTAGCTTTTGTGGTTTTGGGAGTGGGACTAATGATATGGTGTATGTTGATCTAGAACTTACTTGCTATCTTGCTGACCTTAGTCCTGCCTCTGCCTCCAAGAGTTAGGATAACTAACACATGCTGCTACCATGCTCTGCTGTTTGTAAACTTCTGAAGAGCAGGGATCATGATTTTCTTTGTTTCAGGATTTTCAGAAGTCTACATGTTACTCTGTTGTTTACTGGGTATTCGTTGTGTGAACACATGTAAACGCCACTTAATTTTCTTAAGAATGGAATTTCCGCTGTGTAACCTTGGTTGGTCTGGAATTCATGATGTAGGCCAGGCTAACCTTGAACTCAGAGCCCTCCCTGACTCCTGAGTGCTGGGATTAAAGGTGTGTGCTGGGCTAGTGATTTTTGTGTTTTACAAGAAAGTAATATAAAAATACTTTCTCAGCGGATTTCTGAGTTAGAGGCCAGCCTGGTCTACAGAGTGAGTTCCAGGACAGCCAGGGCTACACAGAGAAACCCTGTCTTGAACCCCCACTCCCACCCCCAAACCCCCAAAATCCTGTCTCTTGAAAAGCAAACCCTACACTACTTTTAGCCCTGGAGAGAATATGTTTATGTATTAGTTGTAATTTATTAACTTTCTGAAGGAATTTATGTCTAGAGCGTTGTGTCTGTTGGATGCATGTCCAGGATAATTTGTCCACCAGGCTTTAACATTTGTGAGATTGCTAGTATAAAAATGACCATAAGTGCTTGGATGTGAGATTAGGGCACATGGGCATCATGCCTTTAGACAGGAAAGGATATTAGAAGTGAGGAACCAGCTGGGCAGTGGTGGCGCATGCCTTTAATCCCAGCACTTGGGAAGCAGAGGCAGGCAGATTTCTGAGTTCGAGGTCAGCCTGGTCTACAGAGTGAGTTCCAGGATAGCCAGGGCTACACAGAGAAACCCTGTCTCGAAGAAAAAGAAAAAGAAAAAGAAAAAGAAAAAAAAAGAAGTGAGGAACCTTTCTTGAACAGGTATGTTTTCACATGCTCCCATTTGGTGTATTCTAACAAGAACCCTAGAAACTAGGTACACCTTTTTCTCATACTTACAAATCATGAAGTTGAGAGTGAAATCAAGAAAAATGCTTTAAAAATCACAGTGATTAGGGCTAACAAGATGACCCAGTGGGTAAAGGTGCTTGCTGCTAACCCAGTGGGTTTTGTTCAGTTTCTAGAACCTACATAGTAGATATAGAGAACCAACTCCCAAAAGTTGGATTCTTAACTTTCACATGTACTCTCACGCATGAAAAAATATTTCTAAATCACAGGGGCTAACTGTAGCTATTGCTTCTTATCTCAGTTTGTCCAATTCCAAAACCCATGTTCCATTTCTGTGGCAATTGGTAATTGAACTTCGAGTTTCCAACTCGTTTCCAAGTAATTCCAAATTATGTTGTTCAAAATTTGTAGGTGGGTATAAAATTTACATGTCTAAGTGAAAATAGGGCTCATTTTAGAGGTCAGTCCTTAAACCTTATAAATGCTTACCTCAGATACAGATTGTTTTACAATCCTATTAGTAAAGGCTGCTCAAATGAAATAGAAATCTGCTATTAATCATTGTAACCAAAATTTTAAGAGGAAAGATTGTTTAGTTACATAGAGAGATAGAATAGGCTAGGTGCAGTAGCACATGGCTTTTAATCTCAGCACTCCAGAGACTAGGGCCAGCCTGTTCTATATAGCAAGAGCCAGCTAGAGTTACACAGTGAGACCTTGTCTCTGGGGAGGGGAGGAGAAGGGAAGAGGAGGAGGGAGGAAAGAAAAACTAACCGCAGGAAATGAGAACAGTTAAGTTTGGCTAGAGAGGACAATTAATATGAACTGAAAAACAGTCTATGATATTTGGGTGAGACGCCTTTCCCATATATAGGCTTAGCTTCCTGGAAGACTGAAGTAGGAAGTTTGCGGATGTCTAAGAGTTTGAGGCCAATTTGAATAACTCATTGAGATTCCATTTCCTATTTTTAAAAGATGGGTGAGAAAGATAATGAGTTTGAAGCTAATCTGGGCAACATAGCAAGATTTCACCTAAAAAACAAAGACAAGATTTAAAAGAAGAACCAGCACATGGGAGTAACAAGTAAAACAGAGGTTGGAAAGTAGAATCCGTTGGTTCTAGGACTTGATGTGGATGTCCTAAGTCTACTTGCATACAGAGGTTGCTTACCTTTCCGTGCACTATTCCATCCTATGACGTATACTAACCCAGAGAGTGATCAAACAACACAGAAGAAAGAAAACCAGATCAAGAGTAAGGAAACTTGATTTTGGCTTTCACAGTCTTATTTTAACAGGTTAAGATCCAGCAGATTAAATGTTGATTAATTAGACATTTATTCAGCTACAAAGGCAGCTTTAGTTTTGACTTCCTCCCACAGATCTTTGGGAAACCTACAAATTGGGTTTTAAAATGTAAGAGAAATCCTGTCTCGAAAAAAAAAAAAAAATTTAAAAAATGTAAATGGTCTCTGTCTGATACTTTTAAAGATTTATTTTTATTTTTATGTGTATAAGTGGTTTGCATGCATGTCTGGTGCCAAGGGAGGACAGAAGAGGGTGTCAGATCTCTTGGAATTAGAGTTATTATGGTTGTGAGCTACCATGTGGGTGATGGGAACCAAACTTGGGTTCTCTGCAAGAGCAGCAAACGCTCTTAACTACTGAGCCATCTATCCAGCTCCTGCATGATTGTTTTTAACAATGCATGTAAAGTCACATTATAAACACTTTTTAAAAATTTAAAATAGATTTTTTTCATACAAAATATTATGATTTCCCTTTCCCCAACTCATTCCAACCTCCTCCCAGTTTCCTAGCCACCCAAATTTCTCACCTTTATTCTTTCTTATTAGTATATAGACATGCATTAAAAAAAAAAAAAAAAAGAGTAAAATACAAACCTAAACAGGACAGGGCAAAAAAGGGGGTTGAGAGGAGAGCCAAAGAAAAAGTACATAAGAAACACAGTTATTTAACATTCATTTCTTTCCTTCAGTACATAACTGTACCATGATGTGCAGTTTGATAAAAGTCTATTCTGCGAATATTAGAAACAAAGTTTTTAAAACTAGTACATTAATTTACTGACTTTGGGTTGAATATGAGAGAAATAGAAAAGTGAAAAGAAGTGATGGGATTCAGAAAGAAGATTAGATGAATAGCATAGGCTGCTTTTGTCAGATTCCCCAGTCTCTCCATTTCTGTTAATAGAGCTCAGAATTGTTTAAAAAGAGAGGAAAGTACAAACAATTCTGATCACAAAGTGGATTTGGGGATCACGGATGTGATTCTGCCCACAAACACCCTCATTTTAGAAATGTTAGTGATGAAGTAATTGTTTGTTTGTTTGTGTCTGTGACAGTGGGATTTAGCCATTACATTATAGAAGCAACATTAGAGTCTTCTAGCGTGCATTGGTCTGTATATCTTTGCTTACTTTTGGTTTTTTTTCTGCTGTGGACGAATTATAGTTTCAATAAAGACTATGGCCCCTACATCCTAAAATCTTTTCTGTCTAGTTCTATAGAGAAAAAGTTTGCTTCTCAGTATGTGGGGTGAGGAGGAGCCGAATCAGGTGAATCTGAGTTCTAGACCAGACAGAGCTGCACAGAGAAAATCCGTCTCAAAACAAACAAGAAAGTTTGCTGAGGTTCTGGACAGTCGGTCACTGGTTAAGAACATGTACCGTTCTTGCAGAGGACCTGAATTTGTTTTCCACATTGAGTGACTTGCAACCACCTATAAGTAAGCTCCAGAAGATCTCACAGCCTCTTCCAGTCTCCACACTCACATGCACAAAATCACACACATGTACACATAATTTAACCAAACAAAAAAACCCAGCTTTAAAAAAAAAAAGTTTACTGTCTCTTGAATAGGGACAAACTCATAGGTATAGAAATAAAATCTAGAGATGGTGCTCTGAGATTACCCAGCTAATGGTGATCACAGTGTAAATACATTGCAGAGCCCCTTGTAACTACCTGTTTCATTTTCTTTATTAGAGGAACTACTATGTGTGATCAGAAAATTTGTGGTACGGAATTGTTTAAGTTCAGTATGGGGAGGGGGTGCTTGGGAGGGGTCCTTTTCCAGAGGACCCAAGTTCAGTTCCCAGCACCTACAAAGGGACTCACAGTCATCGATAACTGCTGTTACAGGGGATTTGATACCTTCTTCTGACCTCTACAGGGACACATGGCCAGCAAACATACATGTAAGACAAAACATTCATACAATAAAAGTAATTCAAAACTTAAAAACAATAAATTCATGTACACATACCACAAAACACTCTATGATACAGGCATATAAAAGCAACCCTGTTAATTTGGATCAGAAAAGAATTTCATTGTATATGTTATTTCCCCGTTAGAAATCTTTGGGTTTATTTGTCAGTTGGTTTGTTAATACAGTGTTTTCTTGTTACCTATGCAGCCAAATGGACGGACTGTTGAAGTGCCCGATGATGTTGTTAGAACTCCCCGAAGTGTAACTACAAAACAACCACCAGAGACAGACAAGAAAAATGAAAAGGTAAGCTTGGGAACTCTGCTTAAAGTTTTTAATAAAGTGAATGACAAAATCAAGCTTTCATGTTTAATAAGATTGTAAGTCTTCTATTTAAGGAAAGTACAAAATCTAAACTAATCATACTGGACGGTGGTACATTGCAGGGTGTTAGTAAACGCTCATTGTGCCAAGAGTAATTTACAACTTGAATATCTTGTTTGAGTGAGGTTCTGGCTTGCTCTATAGGTTACTTCTGATACAAATCTTAAGATGAGTCTATCATAATAGGTAATGTACTTTAACTGATTTCCCTTATTAGGGGAGTTGAATTACCTACCTATTAAACAGTTGACCTTATTTAACAAAATAATTCTATGCTGAGAAAACTATTTATAAAGTTTATATAAGGCCTAGCAGCATGACTCAGCAGGTAAAGGCATTTGCCACCAAGCCTTTGAAGACCTAAGTTCAGTCTCCCAGAATTCATCACCATAGTAGGAAAAATTGTCCTCTGGCTTCCACAAGTGCTTCTGTATGTGCATGTGTGCTCATGTGCATGTGGGAGTGTATACATTTACATTGTTGTGACCAGAAAAGGGCATTGGATCTCCCAGGAGCTGGAATTACAGAGCCCAATGCCTATTGTGGGGATGGGGTACTGAACTTGGGTCCTCTGGAAAAGTAACAATTGCTCTGAACCACTGAGCTGTCTCCAGCCCTATGGAGCTTGATTTTTGTACAAAAAGTAATTATATCTCAAGTTATAGTTCTGGTTGTCTTTCTTGTTTAAGCCGTCTAGAAAGGAAAAAATACACACCCATATATTTTATATATGGAGAGCTAGAATAATCTTAGTTGTATAAATCAGATTAAACTGCCATAGTTTTCTAGGTTAGCTTTATTATTTTTTAAATATATTTTAATGTCTGTTTTTAGAGCCCAGACTAGCTTCAAACTTATGATTCTCCTGCCACCATCTTCATAATGCTGGGATTACAGGTGCATGCCACCACATGTAGTTGTTTTCTCAATCTTTGTTTTGATATGGAAGCAATCAGTGACCATTGATAACTAGTTTCTAGTAGAGATCATACAGGGCTATTAGCCAGGTACTGTGCTAAATAATTAAATAATTACTGAAGAAACAGAGAAATAATAAGAGTAGTTTGTTTGGTTTTTGGTTTTGTTTTTTGTCGTCTGTTTATTGGTTTGGGTTTGGTTTTTTAAGAGACAGGGTTTCTTTGCATAGCCCTGGCTGAGGTGGAACTTGATCTGTAGACCAAGCTGGTCTTGAACTCAAAAGTTCCACCTGCCTCTGCTTCCTAAGTGCTAGTTTTAAAGGTGTGTGCTACCACTGCCCAGCTATATTTTTACCCTCAGAAATATCACAGTCTAGGTAAGGAGAAGCAAACAGAGAAACTATCTGGTAAGGCAAGTAGAGAAGCTGTTCAATAAAATAGGGTGTTTGGTGCCAGGTATTCAATGGAGAGAAAAGAAAGGAAATCCTATTTGGATAGATCGAGAAGATTGACTTGCTGAGGATGGTGGTGCACACCTTTAATCCAGCTTCTGGAGGAAGAAGCAATGAATTTCTGTAAGTTCAAGACCCCCCTTGTATATAGAGTGAGTTCCAGGGCTACATAATGAGACTGTCTCAAAAAGAAAGGAAAGGAAAAAAAAGAGAGAATACTAACTTAATTAAAGATAGATTTTTTTTTTCAGTTAAGTAGAAAGGGAAGCCAATTTGGGAGGGAGAAAATCAAATGAACATGGATGTTATTCACACTCAGGGAAAAAGCCTTAAAGACGCTTGAGAGGCCAAATGAGAGGGGCATATGATTTTTTTCTTTTTAATTTACGCATACGTAAAGCTATAGGTAAATTCATCTTTTAGCAATATTTATGAATATTAATGAATCCATTTTGCATCTAGGATTATAACAGTCTGAATTAAAAGGGGAAATGTGAAAATTGCTAATTAGAAAACCAGTCATAGGCAAAATGTGTAAAGGTTGGGTACTAGTAGATTGGTAAAAGATAAAGTCAGTGATATCCGCTGAAATCCTAATATTCATTGTAAGAGGTAATAGCAGTCAGTGAGCTAAAGATTTTCACATCACTTCATCCTAGAAAGCAACACTGAGGGGGTATTTTATTTATCTTTAATAGCCAAACAAATAAGTAGCTAACTACACAAGACCACATTGCTGGTAATAATATCTCTTAAGGCAGCAATTTTCAAAATTTGGTCATTGAATCCCTTAGAAAGGAGCCCTAAGGACCCTTTGGTTGAATCCCTGAAAACAAAATATTTGCATAGTAATTAAAACATGATTCCCCCCCCCC